>JAQIXG010003307.1:0-15237 GCA_034700105.1 Oconnorella tubifera
GGAGGGGGGGAGGGGGGGAGAGAGGGGGAGAGAGAGAGAGAGACCCCCCTTAACGGACTCTTAACCCACGAATTTTCAAATTTTGTAATAAAATGATCAACTCTCATACATGATCAACTCGAATATTTTTATTATATTTACATGGTATATTATATTTAAATATTTGAATTATATGCTTAACATGAATTCAGTTTAAAGATAAAAAATGCTGCAGGCATCAACTCCAATGAGATTCCTAGAAATATTTACATTACAAAATTATATTATTTCAATGATCAGTAAATTATTTTATTTCACTCAACAGAAAACAATGATAGTCAATTGGTCTCTTGGTCTCTTGGTCTTGGTCAATTGCTCTATAAAGGTCTTATAAAGTACAAATACAAAATTGTTAAATTAATCTAATATTAAAGTTACAGGCTTCAATTATAGCTATTCTAATTATAACTTATATAGATATTCAACTATAAAAGAAGCGTATTTCACAAATATCAGTATATCCAAGTAATCTATTTCATATATTAATAAAAGAACATTGAATAAATTTCTGCAGTTATATCAAATGCGACTGAACAGCTTCACCAAACAAATCATATCATTGTGAGTCTCACTAAATATTACCCGATATAATAAAATTCATCCGTGTCTCTTTATCTCCCCATCAAAAGGAAAATCTCATAAGCAATCTAAATTGTACATTTATTTTCACCTCATTTTACTATATTTGAAACTATCGCTCGTCACCACAATTTTTGTAGCGATAATAATTCTTGAAGAACCCTTCATCAAAATAAAAAAAGACTTTATAAGTCTTTATTTAACTGACTTAATGAAATATTTCAATAAGACTAATAATTATATCAAATTTCTCATAGTGTTTTTTTTATGTACATCGTATTATTAGCTAAACAAAACTCAAATATTACAGAAAAATCAAAAAACTGGTCCAAGTATACAGAAAATTTAAAAAAATATTACTAAGTAAAAAAGATTAGCAACAATAATATTATTGATTTCATGACATCAATTAATGAGGATTAAATCAAATTATTTTAAGTATAAATAGTCTACTGCCTGTGATGCATAACCTATATACTTTGATATGTTATTATCTAATGAATAGTTAATTCAGTTTACATAAATTTTATGTATTGATAAGTTAAACCTAATCGTTTGATAACTCCTGTAGACAACTAAGTGCTTTATTACAGACAATCTTCATAGAAATGAGGACATCACTTATTTGTGTCACGCTTTCCACCTTCTGACCAATCAGAAGGTATATATTTGGGTCAGGTCGTGAGCTCTTACCACAAACATAAGCCTGTACTGCAGAAATAAACTGTTCACTGTATCTGAAGATTCTCGTAGATTTTTCTTTAGGAAGCTTGATAGGATGATCTTCAGTTCCCCATTTAGACATAAAATATACGGCACAGCTAAAATGAGTGCAAACAAAACTTATAGAGATATAATATATAATAAATAATATATTATTATAAAATATATATGATAGTACAACATGCCGAGTACATTCATAGATATGCAGATTTGGGTTCTGGATTAGAGTCCTTGCAGTATAATATTACATTTAATTGTCTGCAACAGAGAGGCACTGAAGAATGCAGCTGTAGTTGCAATCATATAATCAAAGAATCGTGCACACTGAAATAAAGCAATAGCCATATTCTATTGCAAAATTACAATTTCTCAAAATTTTCTTATGGTAAACTTCGATAAATAAACATCTTTATAGCAAATGTTTAATTATTGTCAATAAATTGTACTCTGCATCAGCTTATCATGAATCTAGTAGCAATTCACCAGTATTCGAATGCCTTTCAGAGCAAAAGAGAACAATTTAAAAATAAACTCTCAGGGGTTACATCTTTGATTGACCATCAAAACGACCTCAGAACTTGCCTTTAAAATTATTATTTAGAAAACGATGTAAATCATATTTAATATATAAGAAATATGTAAAATATAATAGAAATAGGTTCATAAAGCACCTGCTGAAACGATAAGCATAAATATCAAAACTGTCATCCGTCCATATTAGAATGCCATCATTGAAACCAACACGTAGAAGTTTTTGACCACTCCTACTTTTATCATCATTTCCTTCCAGGGACAAAGCGGAAATTTTCACTTCTTGACTTTGTTTTAGCTGCAGAACATTATAACCAATTAGTCAAAATAATAATTGACTAATGTAAAGCATTGAGTGCTTGGCAAAAGATGTATATACTTCTATAGAAATGCCAGTAGACTAATAAATTATTTGAAATATTGACAATTATATTCAATCACCATAGAAATCATCTTTTAGCTGTTAATACTACTTGACCAAAAAAATAAGATTCGCAAGAGATAAATGATTGCATAAATGTAATTCCAGGAAGAAATACACAGATGTGTAGATAAAGCAAGGATATAATACTTGAGATGATACACAAGGTTTTATATATCTAGTATATTATAAAAGATTAAATTATTTAAATGTCTATCAACTTACAATCGTCTGAATCGTGTCATCCACTTCAGTATCAACAGCATTAGTCTGAGACAATTCGTAGACAACATGAACTGGCTTGTTTTGAACAACAGATAAGACAACACTTTTATTAAAAGTCAAAGTCAATTCAATCGACGAGTCCTCTGATGAAACACAAGTCTCCATTGAATGGAACTCACTGGACTGAAAAATCTCTGCAATACACGAGTCTTGAAAATCATCAGCCAGTTGTTTATCACATAATGCATTAGAAAAATACTCGCCATTGCACAAAGCTTCTTTATGACGAGACCCCTCATACTGCTCACACAAATCCTTTTGACCATTATTTAGATCATCAAGATTTTCTGCAGTAATAATTGTACTCTGCGATGTATCATGCGATTTATACTGCATTTTACAAGCGTTTCCATCACTGCAGGATTGCAATGCATTTGTGAAGATTGCAGTATTATTACTCGAGTGAAACTGTCGATCATAAGAAAATTCTTGAATGTAAAATATCTGTTGATTACTCTGTTGAATTTCTTCAAGAAGTTCGCCATTATTAAAACTTTTTGACTGAATATCAATATATTTATCTTGTTGTTGATCGACGTATTTATTATTGTATGAAACTATGTCTTGTGAATTATAAAGTAGGTCTGACTGGAAATGTTCAACATTATTTTCACCTTGTAATAAAGACAATATGTAATTTTAAATTATATCTGTTTGTATATATCATCAATTTACTGAAGATAGTTGCACAAAAATAATCAGATAGAGGTGATCCTTTTACACTAGGCAATTTTTGCAATAATAAAAACGCTTTTTATTTTACCATAAAATTTTACTTTTTATGCATTACCATAAAGCCTGCTATGCCTGATTAACGCAATTAAATACCGAAATTAACTATGCAGAGTGTGGAAAAAATTCTTGAATAATAATAGACAAAGACAAATATTAAAGATTTCTCAATATAATACTTATAATATTAATATTAATGTAAAAATTAAGCGATATCTCAACAATAAAAAATCTGATTATTAAATATAGCCAGCAAAATTAAAATTAGAAAAATAATATTACTTAATATTAACCTGATTTTTGTCTATTGTAAGTAACATTAGATGAATTTCCATCAAAATCAATAATATCATCAAATGCACTCGGATCAGGTTGTACGCTATTTAAGCTATCCATGCTTTCTAGATTTCATTAATAGGTAAAAAAATATTTACACTAACAATTAAAATATTTCCCATAAATGAACAATTAACAAAATATTATCAGTGTCTTCAGTATCTTAAAATTTAACGAAAAGATTCAAAAATATGAAACCGATGTTATACATGGTATTGTTAATAATGTACAGAATCGTAATTAAATTTCTAAAGTCTTTAATATTATGATGATTATTAAGTAATTATTCATCACCGCAACTGATCGTAATTTCATTTTATATAGCCAAGATAGTAATACTACACATGTTACAAATTATGCAGAATTCTTTCAAAATCCGCCAACTTTATAAATCACTTAGAGCTATAAAAAAATAAAATAGATTAATTTTTGAAATATACCTACAAGAAATTAATTTGCCTAGCACTTATAAAAAATTTATTACAAGTTTTCATGAATAGTAATTATTTTATGACTTCTTAAACAGTAACTTACAAATCAGATAAATTAAATTCTGAATAACATAAACAAACTTTACATCTTTTGTTTTTCTTAAGTTGAGCAGACATCAAAAAAAATGCCATACGTATATTAAGAGTTCTATAATGTAATTTTGTATTTTATATAGAGACAGACAAAAGAACATACCAAGATCAGTGACAACAGTCGGAACATTGGCTGTTGATGCCACTTCCTGAGACAACCAATGTGACAAGTCAGGTGACAGATAAGGACTGCACAACTGTAAAAATATGGACATCAGGCTATAAATCAAATCTATAAAATACAGGCAACATGAAAAGTTGAAATTAAGACTACTAATTAAGACTAATTAATACAATAATTAATTGAAAATCAAAATATTAGAGTTAATGAGCAAATAAGCATTTAATCTTAGATTTCTTACAGTTATGATAATATAAGTGTATATGGTTGACAAAAATATGATGGTAATCTTAATCTTGGAATGTTTAACGAATGTTTAACCATCGAGGGATGATGTTGTAGACGTCCCTTATTTACCTACAGTACTTACTTGTTTTGAAACATTACATTCATCATTGACACTCTGGAAGCTTTCACTCAATTTGTACTGTTCCCGTTTTAACGGCAATGAATCTGTCACATCATTACTATCTCTCCTGCCGTCTTTGGACTGTCGCAATCTTTTGGGCCCTATCCATCAAAATAGTAAAACACTGTCATATTTTCATTTAAGATCCAGTTTTGAAAACTAAACTTGTCTTAACAATTAAATATTTTGAAAGTAATTAAATAAAAAATTATATAAATGATAATATTATGACTTGGTATCACTTAAAGGGAAATATTATACCAGTAATTTAATATCAGTTTGTTGATAAAGATGAATAATTAACATTTAGTTTAATAAAACCTGTTAGAAAATATGGCAATACAGAAGTGCAGACATTGAGATGAATCTATAAAATAATTAAATTTTTTCTCCAAAACACTTCAGAGCGCTCCTGCAATAATGCTTATGTGTAAAATGAGCTCCTGACCTTGACTCAGTGTATAGACACGATAAGGTTCTGATGTATCCAGACAACATTCCTCTTTAACCTCATGGATGTCTGGAGCTTTGTTGAAGGCACATCTCAGACGAGTCTTCCAAGTTGGATAGCTTATCATATTTACTCCCTTGCGATACTTACCAGTGTGAACAGCCCAATCCTAAACAATTTCATATTGCAAATTATTTCATGAGATAAAATCTCACTTGGCACAGCTTAACTTTGATCAAACATTGAGATCTCAATACTATATTACTATTAAGGATACAGATTTGGTATGCTAACATATGGCTGAAGCTTTTTTATAACCGATTAGCAATATTTTAATTTATTTGAATTTACAAGTACATCAATTTAGTTTCATCATACTGCATATCTCATTTATCAAACTTATCAAAGGGGGAGAGGGAACTAAATCTCATTCAAAATTGTAAGGCCAGCATGCTGCCATTTGCAGTGACAAGATGTCAGTTTGTTGGCCTTTTCTATAGCCAATATTTGGATAGAATATATGCTTATTAAATGTTGCTTAGAAATACCTATTAGAAGTTAAGGATGCATTGCAACTTCGTAACTAAATCTGTAACGAAGATTAAAGCCAGGGGCTTACCATAAATATTTGACTGTATTCAGGACTCCAGTCCTGCTTGCCGTGGTGCATCCAAGGAATTCTGAACTTTGTCTTTTCATCATTCAACCAACAGAGTCCAGATATGTTTCCCTCATTTATTTTGCCCTCAAGCCAAGGTCTAAGGCGAGCTCTGCTCATTTCTCTGCAAATTATAAATGGGTCTGAGCCTCAAATATACGCATATAGGCCTAATTAATTAATTAGGTCTAGCAATATTTAAACAATGAAATTAAAATATTATTTTATCAATCATGATGAAGCCCACTCACAATGGCCTAGCTAGGAATTGACTAAGGGGGGGGGGGGGGTGGAGTTTCCAAAAAGAAAACCATACCTGGGGGTAATCATACCTAATGTAATTTGCTTTCAACACTAAACTCACATTTTTAATATGACAAAAAATTACTTTGACCTCCAAATCGGAGGTTGTAACTCTCACAACCCCCCCCCCTCCTTGTCTATGCCACTGCGCAATCAAATAATTGTAGGCAACGTTAGAAAAAATATCTTTAAAAAGAAGCACCGAGACAGTGGGGGGACGGGGGGAGAGGTTCAGCATGTTTAAGTTGTTATTAATCAAATTAAAGAATAAATGCTCTTATGCGTCATTAGGCTACGTTAGGACATAGTAAACCTAATTGATATATTATACACTAGGCCTATCAACCTATCTAACGTCTTTCTGTCTTACCCTATTTCCCATAGGCCTACAGTTTAATCAACATACCCCTTTTCAAGCTAAAATAGATTTATTTGGTATAAGATGAAATCTAATATAAATTATTTCTAATCTATACGCGCTTATTGTAATAATCTTGCCTACAGATGTAACGTAAGTAATACCATATATTAATTAATACAATTATCATTGTCATGTAAAAATAGTGTAATATATGGGCCTAATGTTAAAGTATAATTTAAGTATTACATACCTGCGTTGGGCTAATTTTTTTAGCAATCTGCTTAAAAATGTATAAGATATATATATACAATTATTACGACCTATATTATAATCAAATACTTACCAATGTCTATCAGATGCTTAATTAACAATATGCCTATTTAAAGCATATACTGCTTGTCTCTAAATATTGAACTACACAATAAGCTTATTTAGATTATTATAAAGATTCTTATTATAAAACTTCTGCAAATTAAAGATAATTGCTATAAAGTCCTTTCACACTTACAAAATAATAATATCTTATCCTTATTTAAAATCTTTTCGAATTCCAAATACGTCTATTTTAATTGCACTGTGCACAAATATACAATCGGCTATTATGTACTCGTCTTTCTTGCAAATAACGTTGCAGCTTCTGGCATTTAAACGATTTTCTAGAATCAAGCGAAAAGCACTGACTACTAGCCTTTAGAAAACTCGACGAGTTTCGCTTTCGATTTCCTGTAAGCTATTATAATAATAAATTCGAATACGCTTAAGTTGCAGTCTTTTAGCGCTACACTATTAAGATCTTATTATAAATATCTTGTTAATAATAAAATATCGTGTGCATTTGAATGTATAAATATATAACTGTTAAGTTAAAGATTATAAACTAGGCTTAACTTAAATTATTTAACATTGCAATTTAGCTCAAAATAAAGTCACAATCATCGCCAAATCAAATATTTCAGTTACATTCGTCAGATGGCTGTAAGTCAAGATCGGTCTGAGCGTGACCCGTCAAAACGGCCCCGACAAATGGGCCCCGACTGTTAATTCTTAGGGTTGGGGTTGGAGTTCGGGTTAGTGCTAGGTTTATGGTTAAGTTTATGGTTAGCTAGGCTTATGGTTACTAAGTGAGGTGACGGGGCCATTTTGTCGGGTTAATGTATTCGGGGCCGTTTTGTCGGTGTACCCGATCTGATGGTATAATTGCAAAACGACTCGAGATAAAACGGCTCTATTGACAAAATCTATCTATAAATCCATCTACATAAGTATATGGTGACTGTTACACATAGATAGGGTTGCCAACCGTCCGGAATTTGTCCGGATTGTCCGGAAATTGAATTGTGCGTCCGGAAAACGGAAGAGGGTCTATCCGGATAGTATAATGTCCGAAAAAATGAAAAGAATAACATAGAGCATACAATTTCCTGTTGCTTTAGATATTTTATGCCTACCTTAGTAAATGTCATTTTGCATAATTTCTGCGTTGGCACATGACACACTTTCAATGTGGATCCTGCAGACTCGCTACAAACATATCAGCAGTATAAAATAACAGACTATAGGCCTACTTGCTGGACCTCATTAACAGTTTATATGAAATTACAGTAGATGCAGAAAGCAATATTGTATTTTAAAACGTGCATCCCAAAACTGAAGGACGTTTCAGAAACTGACAAACGTTGAATCGATTTCTGTAGAAAATCTGATGCCTCAGAATAAAAGAAAATTGTTTGACATAATGTTTTTGTACTACATTATATGCGAAACGCAAATGTTGAAAGTGAGCAGTGGATAGATGAGAGAAAGAGAATAAGACCAGATCGTTTAAGAGCAGTGAGCAGTATTGTTCGTTAAAGTTAGCTATAACTTAAGATACTTGAGTTTTTCGATTACGTTTATAGAAAATTTTAAGCTAGAAAAAAATGAATAATTTAAAAAAAATAAGATAAATTGTCTAACTTAACTCTCAAACAATTCCAAAACTTAACTTACCTGGTTCAATTGAATTGAACTAAAAATTTAAAAAGTGACCATTTCCGTAAATTTGTTGAATTATTAGTTTATAATTTTTTAATTGAGTCAATTAGTGATCCAATTTTCCCTATACGGGAAGCAACAGCGATAGCCTGCCCATAGCTTCGGAAAAATTTATTAAGCAATTGAAAAAACAAAACAATGTGTAAAAAACAAAAACAACGGGCTTCCGTATAGTTAAAAATGGCTCCATTTTGTGTCAGATGCTCCGAAAATTGCCGGCGGCTAAGCAGACCCCCTAGTTGTAATGGCTAGTTGTGGCTAAGATTCTTCGGTCGTCGGCGCTTGGTCGTACTACTGACTGTGTCCGGAATTATCCTAAACAGAAGTTGGCAACCCTACAAATAGAGACTATTAGAGAGCGCGATAGAGTCGAATAATATCAGTTTACCACCAACTCACATAAATGCGTTGAAAAGCTCTATCATAAATTTACAATTAAATTCGAATAATTTCTTGTTATTATTTTATATTTGTAAATGGTTACTTTATAGTTTTAATTTCTACAGCCATGTCAAATTTAATTATAGTTATAATCCTACATTTTGAAAAATTAAAAACTGTAACTATCGTGGACAATTTGAAAATAATATATTATAATTTATTAAAGGAAATGAATTTACCTTGTCAATTCCTGTTTTAATATATAGTGCATAATTAAACATATACATATATACATTATGTAAAGCTGACTATCGCAACTGTTTACATTTAGAAAAAAGTTCAACAACTATATATATGTAGTAACTATTTTTGCAATTTAGACTGAAACATTCCAGGGAGTATTCAAAAAAATTACAGTAGTTGAAGAACAGAAAATTGATCTTCATCGTCCATCCTAAAAAATGCACTTCTAATCATAATAGTATACGCCAACTATCATAAGAGACTTGAATGTGACCTATTGATTCTTTTAATTTGAGTCCTAAGCAAGAGGTGTCAGAAAAGTTACCACAGAGATATACTAGACCGAACACGTTTCAGTAAGGTGACTTCATCTATCCTAATACGCAACTGAAATCCACTGCATCCTATGTGCTAATCCCAAAGGACTCATTCGACTCCCCCAACGTAAGCCCACCTCACACTCCGACAGCTACTGCCAGGGCGAGTTTAATGCCTCTCGTCGCGGGCCCTAAAGAGTAGTTACTTCATTTCGTCAACCTCTTTCTCTGCCGAACGAAAGAAAGATACTGACGGCCACGAGCAGGTGTCGTTTGAGGCGTGAAGTTGGGCGATAATTGAGAGCGAATGAGATCACGCGCGTGCCTAGGATTATCTCGCTTGCTTTGGCAGCGTTGCGAAATACCAGACTCTGTGCCAGCAATGATATATTAAGCGATTAATGTTTATTCAGTTAATTATAAATGTATAGTTTAATGTCAATAATGGGTCTGTATAAAATATGCAAAGCCTGCGCCTGTGCGATCCGATAGATTACATTACTAAGCTAAAGCTAATTCTGCTCAATGCTTTATTATTAAAGTGCAGATTGCAGTAACTGTTAAGATTATCAAGTTCAATCTCGTAAACATACAGCTATAATTATACACCAATATGACAGTTACATTATACCTTGAAGTTTAAAAATATAAATTGCGATGAAAAAGTTGAAATGTAACATTAATAAGTTACATGCCAGTACTGTGCAACAATGTCATTGATTCATATATAGGCACTGTTTATAGGCTGTTATAATTGACGGAAATGGACGAAAATATCAGAATGATTTTTTTTATTAAACTAGAATAGGACAGAACATTTAAACTTCTATTTACAGTCTTTTTACTTTTTTATTTTTGCTTTTATCTCTTTTATCTTTTTATCTCTTTCATATTTTTAGCAGCCTGGGGGGTGAGGGTTGTTGGAAGTGGATACACACAACTTGAAACATTTTAAAAGCCAACAGAAAAATATTAGATTTTAACCAAATTGAAAGAACCACAGCCCTTTCAAATTTTCAATGGTGCGAACATTATTAGAATCAAGTGAACCTGTTATAGATTAATATTGCCGTAAAGGTTCAAAATTAGTTCACAACTTTTACTCGAACGCGTTCTTTTATTTCAAACTGCGGGCCTACAACAAGCACTGACCGTCTGTTGTCGGTGACCATCAAACGAATAAACGTGAAATCCAACTCTACACGTCGATCTGTCACCGATATCCAGCTCGCAGTCCTCGAGCTCTACCAGATATTACGGTCTCTCGTCTCACGAGCAGTGCAATAATATAAATTATGCGATTCTGCCGCAACGGACGGACCAAAAGGTGAGGGATATTAGACAGGACCACATAAATCCCGCCGCGCGACGCGTCGATCAGTCGGCATGGCTAACCGCGACTGTTGCCGCGCGGGCGATAATAGGGGCTCGGAAGATAATTCAATCGTCGTAGTCGCTGTAAATCGAATAAAAAGGACGCGGGAAGGTCGACTGAGTTATAGCGAAGAGAACAAATATTGACTGAGTAAAGGATGGAAGGAAAGGGAAGGATTTATACAGACGTATGGTGGGAGTTAATTCTCGTCCGCCGGGTTAGGAGTCGTGCGAGAGTCGGTAAATATTTTGTATCCAGTATGTACCGCTTAAAAAAAAAAAAAAAAAAAAAAAAAAAAAAAAAATTGCGTGGCGTTCCTTTTTAAGTATAATAGAACATATATATTAAGGAATGTTCTAATCAAACTTCTAACCAACAGGTTAGTTATTTTTGCAATAAATCTATGCATTTAGATACCATATTTAATATGATTTATTAAAGTAGCACTAACAATGTTCAATCTTCAAACTGTTCATATATTCTAATATTACTTTAAATCTTATCAAACTTCATGTTTTTGTAACAATTTAATTTTTTTAATTGGCCTATAGTTACACAAAACAAAATTTTTGTACACAGTCACAGATTCTATTTGATTGGTTCTTGTTCGTATCCAACGACGTCTATTGGTTCGTCAGTCTTCTCGATGTCGTGCGACGAAAGTGATTCGTCGGAGCAATACATGATATATCCTCGACTTACTCGCTGTATATCTTCTGCAACGAAACAAAATAAAATACATTTACACCTAGGACAAGAAATCCTTACATTTTTATTACGTGCTTACGGTGTAATCTAACATAATAGTAATTATTGCAGCCTACATTATAGTAAATAAAATTAATATTTGACTAGTAAACTAGCATTTCAATTTGGACTTAAACTGACAAAATTAAAATCACATAAAAAATAACGTTGTACTTACCGGAATGTGATCGCAGATGTAATTTGAGTTCATAAAGTTGAGGAAAAGATTTCCCGCACACGTGACACGTGGATGGACGAACTTTAGCGTGCGTTCTTCTCACGTGACTGTCATGCGCAGCGTGTGAAGCGAACGCTTTACCACAGTGTTTGCACTAAGCATTACAAAGCATGCAAATGACGTCAGAATTTTAAGAAATTAAATAATAGTTAGTACTAACTAAAATTAACTGTCAAAGTAACGAATTTGATAAGTAGGAACTTTTGTAGTTCGCTCGGCGCTTAAATGTAGTTAAAATATTAAATTAAATAAATAATGTAACATGTGCCAAGTATATTCTATAGAAAAAGAAAACATTTTACTGAATTTGAAATTTTAACTTAAGTAAAAATTATCAGTTTATTATGCATAATTGAAAGCTGATAATGAAGAGTCTTACTTTGAAAGGCTTTTCACCGGAATGTTGACGAATGTGTGTTCTTAAAATGCTTGAAGCTGTGAACGCTTTATTACAATATACACATTTGTAAGGTCGTTCTCCACTGTGTACCTTTGAACAAAATTTAGTATAGGTTTAATGTAATAGAGAATGTTATAATAGTAAAAATCTTGCAGGTTGCTGATTCCATTTAAATACTATTTACAATAATTCTGAACAGAAAATCAAGATACTAAAATTTAATGTACGGCTGTAATAATGAAATTATTATAAGAAATTATAATTTTAGAAACGATTAAATTGCATATAAACTGCAGTACATTGCTTATATTGTAAATTGATTATTTATCTTGTACATACTGAGTGTATATTTCAAATCTTATAATATCATTTAGGTCTACTAGATATGTGATAATTATGATCATCTCAATGTTGATGCAATAAATGATAGTTTCTCTCACCCTCATGTGTTTATTTAGACTGGATGATTGACTGAAGCTCTTTGTACAAACAATGCATTTGTGAGGTCGATGTTTTTCATGCACGTGCAGAATATGAATTCGAAGTCGATCGCGCTTCTCGAAAGATCTATAACAACAGTTTAAGATCAAAAATAAAATAATTTTATTGTAAATTTCTTTTAATTTTGAAATAATATTTTCAAGATGCTATAAAACAAGAGATTTAGCAAATAGATGATATTTAAATTTAAATAACCTTTATAATTTCGCAATAATTGAATAATTTTAGTCTCATTGAAGACTAAATGAAGAGTAAGACTTACTGCTGTATTTTCTAATATTTAAAGAACAAATACTTATTTCTTTACAGCAGTAATTAGATCTACCTTGTGCACATATGACAAGGAAATTTTCTATCACCCTGATCAACACATCGAGTAAATTTGAGATGTTTATCGCGATAATAAAGATAAGCGAAGACTTTGCCGCATCGCTCGCATTGGAAACCTTCGCTATCTGTAAAATATAAACAAATCATCTTATGGTCAGTATATAGCAATGAATTACCATTACGTAATTGGTTTTTTAAATTTCATTTTTTATGTACAGTATATATTTTGCTCTAGCAGAGAGTGACTTTTGTTCTTGATGATATGTTTAGAATTATAGTACGCTTGATTTATGATCAAATTACCAACCCCTTATTCAGTCTCTTTTATTAGTGTTTTCATGATAAATTAAATACCTGATTGATTAACTAGAGTGCCCAACCTTAAGAAATACTGACACTCTAATAATGAAACTATAGTAATAGATCAAATAATAATATATTTAAATATGAACATTACTTTGTTGCTTATCATTCTGTTGGCGTATTTCCGTAGCGAGCTGCTTCAATGCAATAGGAATGCCCATAAACTGAAGATAGCAGTCCCCATACCATACCAGCAATTCGGTGAAAGCCTGAATGTTTTTACAGACTTCGTAGTAAATCTGTCCGTCGTCTGACTGTACAGCAACCAGGTTTTGTTCCTGGGCATAGCGAGCACAGTTGACATAAACCATCCAGCTGCCCGTTGCACCTCGACCGTCAATGAAATGACTCAACTGACCGTTCTGAAAAATCTGCAAAGGAAAATAAGGATGTAAGATCGATTTATTAAGTACATGCTTTTTGTTGTAAAATAAAATAAGAATATTTGATGAAGACAAGTTAAAGAGTTGTCACTAATCCTCTCTATTGTTTTTCTAAATAATATTATTTTTTAAAGATTGTCAAAGTATAGATAGTGTGTAAGACTTATATGTCAGTCTAAATAATTAACAAAAATTTATGACTTAATATATTACAAACCTCCCACATGAAACTGTTGTCATCGTTTGTTTTGATTTCACTCGTGTTCGCAAGTTTTCCCTGAAAGGGACCGAATCGCGTTCCACATAAAATCGTTGCTTTCTGACAAAACACTCCGTAGTGAACCGTCCCAGCAAAAGTCGTTTGATATAAACATAACTCTGTAATGCATAATTGCATTTCAAATCAAATTTTAAATAATACAAAATTTGATCTAATTTGGATTAGTTTAATATAGTAGAAAAAACTTGCTGGACGACGCAAGTGTTTGGGTGCAAAAATGACAAAATCGTTTCACACAGCAGGCCTTGGTTTATAGGCCTGTGGCTTATAGTCCTGTGGCTTATAGGCATGCGGCTTATAGGCCTGCGGACTTCAATCGTAATTGGCCCATAGAACTAAATCAAATCGTTAAGTCGGTTGTTTCATTATCTCATTGAAATTTATTTGATATAATTTTCTACCTTGAGGAAGTTCAATATTGGTAGGATCTTGTCGACTGATACTTTGACTTCGAGAAACCGATGGACAGCCGGATAAAATACGATCCATTCCTAAATACAGCATTGACACGTTTAAAAATACTGCAAAATGTCAATACTTTCAGTTAATTATATATACATATATATTTAAATTACTCCATAATCTAAACTAATATCATATTTAATCATAAATATTATCTTATTGTAATTAATGAAATAATACATTAAAATTAAATACTTTGGAAAATTGCCTATTTTGGTTATATACGTCTGTAACAAAAAATAATGATGAAAACTGCAATATAATCATGTAATGATTAACGGTAACCAGTAACGTAGGGGAGACCGGGGCAAGACGGGCCACCGGGGCAAGAAGGGACAGTGGAATTCCGTGCAATTATGACATACTTAGCACGCTATACATTCACTATTTATTTTCAACATTGAAATCTTATTCCAAATATTGATTTGATACAAAAAAAATTGTTTATAAAAATTTTATTAACAAAAATTGATTTCAGGTTATATTGAGTAAGTTTTTGGTTTTTCTATAAAATTGACAGAAAATTTACTATTTTTGTTAAAATTTATGCAGTATTTTGCATTATCAACTTCCGAATCAATCTACTATTGCGATTATATTTATATCAATAAGGTTTATTATAATAATGGAATGTTTTACAACCACATGTT
>JAQIXG010003308.1:0-15236 GCA_034700105.1 Oconnorella tubifera
GGAGGGGAAGGGAGGGGAGGGGGGAGCGGGAGATGGAAGGGGTAGGGGGAGGAGAACGTTTTTCATTTGTCGTGAAGCAACGGACATTAACAAAAAAAAATGTGCCTGTCATCCGACAGGCTTTGCTGCTAGTTATTAATTAAGCATTAAAGCATTATTATTCTTTGCTTTAAATATTGTTATTTTTATATTTGAAAGATAGTGTTTAGTAAAGGCAATTACCTTGGAGCCAGCTAAACTAGAGAAACATTCAACAATGTCATAGTCACTAAATGGTTTATTGGATAAAAAAGAAGACAAAATAAGTTGAAGCATAATATGTTTCAACACAATCAGATTAAGGCACATCCAGCATCACTATTACATAATCTACAGAATTCATAGCAGTAAGTTAAAAGTTGTATATCTTAAAACAAAAAACAGATGTCTGCATATGCATGTCACATGATCAATTCATACATACACAGTGATATGCAAATTAAAACTAAAATGAAACTAGTAGAAATATCACATCCTTCATAAAATTTACAAACTGATTTATAACTATAGAAGTCAAAAGACTTGATAGCTATATTAATCAATGAATTAAAAAACCTCGAGTTTATATAGACGTTCTAAAGGCAACATTAGCAGACTTGTTATCCTCAAAGTGCATGGTCTTGACCTCGACGAATTTTTATAAAGTGTTGATCAAAGTATCAAAGTGCCTTGTGAGGTAGTGTACTTAGTTTTGACTTCGCTTTAATGACTTGGTCTTGATCGTAGACTAATAACTAGGTCTAGGCATTAATCCTGACCTTGAGAAGAGATTTCGGCCTTGATTTAATGAGGCCAAGGCCCAAGATCAATCAATAACACGATTGCTTACAATCGTTTCAATTAAATGGCAAGGGCAATAAAATGTAATGCATTAAATTTGACAACATATGATGATGGATACATATTATAGACGTTTGAGGTTGTGACTCGCCTGCCCCTTTAAGGAAGCAAGTCCATATGGTGATGAATACACAGTATAATCCCGTTATATCGAACTCGCTTATATCGAAATTCTGCTTATATCGAAGTTTATTAATCAGTCCCGCCACACACAACGTTACTTAATACAAATTATACTCTGATAAATCGAACTCGCATATATCAAAATCTCGGTTATATCGAAACTGTATTTCAGTCCCTGTCAATCAAAATCCTATCAGATATATCGAAGTTGCATACAGTTTCGTCGTTGGTCGGTGCTGCAAACTTTCTAATTACATATTATACAGTGTAAATCTTTCCCGCGCAGATTTCAGGTATGAGGTTATATGAATGGGAAAACCCATCGCCAGAGCTCTCTGATTGGTCGATCAACGGCTTCTCTTCTTCAAAGATGTCTCCGATTAAAAAATTATATTTTTCGTAAAAAATACTTTTAAGAAACAGCACTTTAGCGTATAAATGTTATATATGTGTTTGAATTTCATAAGGGGTTGTCCATAAAGGACGTCTGCAAAGAGGGGGGCGGGTTGTTCAAATGCGGACAAAAGCGGACAAGGGGGGGGATTAAGGACCTTGCGGACGTCCGCAAGATTTATTTTTTTGTTTAATATAATATTCTGTGTTTGAACAGCTGCATGTGATGATAATCAATTAATTTTGTTTATTTCTTTGCATTGAAAACATGGTGTAATGTGTGGTCAGTAAGCGTTGTATTTTGGTTAGCACTTGGTTTAATAGTTGGTATTGTACTTGGTACATAAATCTAGAATTATTATTCTTAATTGAAAGCACCACCTATTACACTGCCAGACCATAACATAACGCAGCTGTATAATGTTAGATGCGGACATCCTCGGGGGGGGGGGGGTAAGGGTAATTTGTACTCCCTCTTAAATTTTATTAATAGTATATTTTTCGCAAAACAAATATAAGGTTTTATCAAATTTTCGATTATTTAACTACTTTTTCGTTTAGATTATAACTTCAAAAGTGGGGGGGGGGAGGGATTTTTTTATTTAGTTACAGCCCCCTCTGAAATAAAAACTAATTGCGCCACATATTTTATGCATTGTAAGAAATGGCAGATAACTTTTGAAGGGAAAAGATATTTGATACAGAAATGTTACAATTATCATAAGCCCTTAGGACACGTCTTGTCATTACTAGTAGAAATAAAGATAGAAATAATTATAGAAATATCAGCGATTCAATAATAGAATATATAGAATATATTCAGTAGAATATGCAGAATATAAAAAATTGAATTCATTTTAAGCGTAATTTTAATAATCGAATTTTTCAGCAAATTTTACCACTGCCTAAATTTTAACAAATGCCATTTAACCGTCAACGAATCTTTCACTAAAGGGTGCAGCAATTAGCGATATATTGCGTTCCGGGGTCGCGAACCCTGGACCTGGTAGTTCAAAGTTTCAAGCTTTATCATTGCCAATTTGCGTCATTTTTTGGATTGATGCTTTAGTCTTATGATAGTTAATTGCTCTAACATTATAAGCAAGAATGTTAAATAATAAGCAACAATGTCATATCTATAAGCACAGAATCAGAAATACCCTAAGGCTTATACTGAAAGGCCGTGAATATTTTTATACAAAGAAATCAACTATTGAAACAGGGGGGGGGGGGTTGACGCTCTCACTACCCCTCCCCCCGAAAAATACATTATTTTCTAAGATCTCTAACTGTTAATAAAATGCACAAATTCGGACAAACCTAACTTTAATTGTTTTAATTTTTTAATATTAAATTCAAAATGCCATGCACGTCACTTTTACTCTCTATTTTCATATAAATTTATCACACATAAAAAATAAGCCGATTTTATGAAAAAATTGAAATAATTACCATTTAAGACACTTATAAAAACAAAATTTCACAAAAATTTAATTTATTTCAACGTAACAAAAATTGACTCTCATTTCCTCCCCCTCCCCCTCTACTTTTCTACCCCTTCCCTGTATATTTACCCCCCCCCCTGATTGAAAAATCTAGAAAGACGACGGATGACAGATGCCAAATTGTGCATAATAATGCCACTGACACATTATTGCTGGCAGTCTGTCTACACTATAAATACTTTATATTATTATTATACCACTTTATTTGAATTACAAATTTTTGCACCTCAGGCTATGTCGTTGGTACAAAGAAATGATTCTCTTTTGTGAATACCAAGTGAGTACTTAACACTTCTAAATACTCATTTGCGGTACCCCAACAAATCGGCCCCGAATATGTTAACCCGACAAGTCGGCCCTAAATACAGTAACCCGACAAAACGGCCCGACTACATAAACTCGATAAATCGGTCCCGGATACAGAAACCAGACAAATCGGCCCCGAATACATTAACCAGAAAAACAGCCCGAATAATTAACCGACAAATCATCCCGAATAGATTAACACGACAAATCAACCCCGTCAATCCATTTAGTAGCCATAACTCAAGCCAACCCTAAACTTAAACCGAAATCAAATCATAACCCTAACTTCAATCCAAGCCTAAATCTAATTCCAACCCTAATCCTAGAAACTTACCCTCGGGGTCGATTTATTGGGGCCGATTTGTCGGGGCCGATTTGTCGGGGCCGATTTGTCGGGACCGAATTGACGGGTCACGCTCTTCTGTCATTGCATCACAAAGTGACATCACTTGGCGAATTTTGCCACATTTTTGAGCAGAAAGACAGATTTATAGACTCGTAACATTGAGCGCTAGGGTTCGATTTCTGTCGTCGGTTTAATATCAGAGTCGTGATTGTCGCAGAGAAATTTTGTAGTTGAATGTAAAGGGGGCTATAAATTTTGTAAAAAAATTGGGGGGATAGAGAAATTTTGTTATTGAATGTAAATGGAGCTTTAAATTCTGGGTTATTTTTTGGGGGGAGGGTGCAATATTTTGATGTTTGGAAGTTAAATCACGAGACGTTGTAAGAAAATTATAAAAAAAAGACAGACAGATAAGCAGCAGACAAATGTCTGCCAAAAAGACAGCCTATCAAAGGAAGCCAATAGACAGTCAGACAGACAGAGACAGATTGACAGACAGACAAAAACGAGAAGAGAGATAGACAAACAGTCAGGAAGCTGGCATATAGACAGCCTTTTACTAAAGCCAGTCAAATCGAAACAGACAGAGAGACAGACAAACAAACAAACAGACAAACAGACAGACAACAGAGAGAGAATGTGGTAAATAACTTCAAAACAAAGAACACAAATAAAAACAAAGATCACGCGATGGAAATGTGAATAATGCATTCATTCATTCAGCATCCGGCATTCAATTGAATGAATCGTCTATTCAGTATACTACAAAGAATGTCAAAGGAATAATTAGACATTGATTAGTACTTGTTAACTCATCAATGCTAGTGCTTCGTATCTTTCATTTGAGTTTAAACAAAAACATATTTATAGAGAAAAATACAAAATATAACATTTATACTTCTTTGTCATTAGAGAATTATACTCTCTCATAATTATAGACCTAAAATTATTATACATTAATGCCAATTAATTGATAAAATGTATACACAATAGAGTATTATTAGTTGAATTAAAAGTAACAATACTTGAGAAATAATGAGAAATAGTTATAAAATTATGAGTAGAAAAACACGCGTTAAATATTAATGCGATTATTGTAGTTTTAATTACAGGCTACAGAGTGCAAGATAGATAGATGAATTAAAACTAGTTCTTTTTTCAGAAATATATATACCAATGCCATGCCAAATGGTAAATTGTATTAACATACTTGCATTTATGCATTTCAATGTATTGTATTAATATAGGGCCTACTTGTGTTAATTTTCGTTTCAATTTTTTGTAAACATTTACAGATTGAAGGAGGGGGGGGGAGTATAACTCTATCATCCCATCAAAAAGAATCAAAATCAAATCAAAAGAGTCAGAGTCAAGTAAAAAGAGTCAAAATCAAAAAATTCAAATAAACGAGTGACAGCCAAAAAGAGTCAAATCGAAATCAAAGAAATCGACACAGACATTGCATGCTTGTTTCCCCGTTCACCCCCTCCCCTCTCCCCCTCCACCCCCCCCCCCTCCACATAACACCCCCCTCACCCCACACAACCCCCCCCCCCCCTGCAATGAATGTCTAGTCGTAACAAATAAATTCAGATTGTTAGTCAGAGATTCAACACATTTCAATTTGTTCCATTTTATCTCCCAACTGTCCCCGGGGCGCCACGGGGTCACGCGAAGTGGGCGCAAAGTCAAATTTTAAAGATTAGGGAACGATTTTTTATTTATTTCAAACGCTTGCAGTATTTTTTTGCAAAATCAAAACAGTCCCGAATAATTAGTCACAATATAATAGAAATATTTTTATAAATTCTACAAAATTTATGCGGTTAAATTTTTTGAAGTGACATATATTTCCGACCCCCTCTTCTCCCCTTCCCCACCCCCTAAATATTTCTGAATTCGTTGCGTCAATTCATAAATGTAAAATCACTTGAAATCACTTCTAAGCGGTGATTCAGCGATGAGTGAAAACCACAATTGAGTTGTCAAAAACTGCATAAAAATGTGCACACCACAATAAAGCTGACAGATTTTCTATTAATACAGCCGTCATTACAAACACTTCTCTAGCCAGGTATCGTTCTTAACCAAACACGCCTTTTACTAAACTTAATATGCGTTAATCTTACCCAAAATCTAACCCTAATTATTAAAATCCAGGAACAATTGAAGGGTATAATTAACATCCACTAAATAAAATTCCTAACAAAAATCACAATTAATGTTTTAAATATTAAATAACTTGGTTGAGAAAATTTATTAAGCTAGGGGAAGGGACTGGTTAAAACGATGCCTCGCTAAACTGTTAAATTATTAGACATCAAATGAAAGCTTAAATATCAAAGTCAGTTTTAGTGTAGATTTATAACAGGTTGTCGAGAGACTGATATTTAATAATGTAATAAATTTCACAATACATCAAATTTGAAAGAATAGACGATTATTGTATGAAATATCGCATTCAATGATTAAAGTATACCATTCAATCTCATTCGTTTGATAAGTGATTGAATGTATTTATGATATAAAAGAATGATTGGTATATGAATATATTCGGCAAAATTAGACGGGTGACGAACTATGATTTATAGTTCATGACCCAACAAAACGGCCCCGACAAATGGGCCCCGACTTAATTCTTAGGGTTAGGGTTTTAGTTACGGGTTAGGTTTAGAATTCAAGCAAATGTTAGTGCTAGGGTTTGAGTTAAGTTTAGAGTTAGTTGGGGTTATTGGATGAATTGACGGAGCTGTTTTGTCGGGTTAATGTATTCGGAGCCGTTTTGTCGGGTTAATGCATTCGGGGCCGTTTTGTCGGGTTACCAAAATAGTTATAACGACTAACCGATGACGTTTAGCTTATGAGTAGCTGATGACTTAATCCTAGCCCCAGTGACCGGGTTAAAAGCTGTACATTGATAAGATCCTCGATCAGAATGATTAGTGCTCGAGATCTGTAGACTACCCGACGGTAGAATGACGTAGTGAGCTGAAATACGCATAAAAAGATGTGATTTGAACTTAAAATATGTGAAATCATGCGAATTTTAAGTGAAATACGCATAAAAATGTGTTTTATTTGTGGAAAATGTATTAACACATGTGATTTTTAGCTAAAACTCGCATAAAAACATGCGATTTTTGTCTGATAATATGAAATTATTTGATTTTTAAAACATTTAATCAGCTCTAAGCGTATCCCTAACTCAAATCCAAAAAACTAACCCGAACTGTAACCCTAACCATGCAACACTCAAACCAGCTTCCACACTTTCACGAGCACTGAGAGACATATATTTAGAGATACATTTAAGCATCCAAGCAAAAGTATTTTTCATCTGAAACTATTTAACACATTTTCTAACCCAGTTTATCAAAGGGGGGTCGATCCCACCCAATGGGGGGTCCACCCCCCCCCCACCCCCCATCACTTTGTTCTTCTACAAGTCACGTGACGTAACGAAGCAATTCTTTCTTATTTACAAAACATTAGAATTAAAGCGTCTCTCGCTAGGCTTCGTTTCTAACTAACCCCGCCCCTAAAATATATATATTATCTGACATGTTTTGGGTTAATTTGACTTGGATTAGGGTTAGGGTTAAAATTCTGATTAGGTTTTGTTAGTTACTGGGTAAATGCGATTTTATTAGGGTTAGGAATAGCATGAATATATAACTTAGAAAACAGCCTATTTCAAAGTTAGTAGTCGCTCATTGCTCAACGTCACATCAGCACAAATGCGTCTATTTATTGACGTTACATCAGCACATTAACTAGACGCTGTAACCGTTGTTAGAATTAGAGTTAGAATTAAAGTTAACAGTTAGGAGCGCATATTAATATATATTATTGAATTTAGTGGGCGGAGTCTATTAAAAGAAGCCCTAGCTAGAGACGTTTATTGAGATAGACCTCAGCTGGCGCGAGGTCTAATGACTATTTACACAGTAAGTCAAGACTTTGTTGATAAGACGAAAGTTTTTTACAAAATCATTACAAAGAAATTACTACTGATGCTAGACACGTGTTGAATGTTCAAATAGTAACCATTAGTCATTTGAACTAATTAGGAGGGGGAGGGAGAGGGGGAGGGAGGAAAGGGGATAGGGGTTAGAGGGGGGGGGGGATAATTGATTATATTACTAATAAATCGATTAATTGATATAAATGGATTTTAAGTTTAACGTCTGGATGACGTGTTATATAAACGATTTGAGATGTTCATTTAAGGATGTGGCTAATAAAGGGTGCGGCAAATTATGGTGATAGTGAGAATAAGAATGGAATCTAGACCCGTCACGTTCGAGTTCGATTCAATACCGCTTCGGTAATGAGCTTCGATTAATTGATTTATATGTTTTTAAAATAGGGTTTCATTTAATATAACAACTCAAATTTATACACTTTATATAACTTTTTATAATTTTAGTAAAAAATTTAACTTTATAATCTCGTCTGCATTTTTAAATATCTAAAAATGAACCCACGCATGCAAAACAAAAGATAAACACAGGCACAAGCAGACGTATAGATAGTAAAACATTCTTATCTAATGTGTTGCATAGCGAGACAGACAGATAAATTAAAGATAAGGGGAGACTATTTTGTATTTATCTAAATTTGTATAAATCAGCGAACACTTTTTCCAAATGAAAACAAATTAGTTGAAATTAAACTGAAACTGATTTAAAAATAACGACTGGATAAGTTCAGAAATAGAGAGTTAAAGAAAATTGTTATTTATACACATAGAATAGAGTAAGATATTTTAATAAGAATTAAAAACATTATTAAAATTACTCTAAACCTTAATAAAATTACTATATATTACAGTATACAGTGTGTGCTTGTTTATTTTATTCATTTATTATAAAACAATATTTAAATATTATTTAAATATCAGATATTTATTCATTGTTACAATGTTTATGCAAATTAAAGATATAAAAATTAATAAATTAATTTTATAAGAAATGTTTACAACTTACAAGAGGGGGTAATTCTAGTCCCATTCAGTTCAAATTCAATGACGGCCGCGGGACGGGAGAGGGGTGGCGGGCAGGGGACGACGGCCACGTTCTCCCTCAAGGCCACGATGTCAGTGAAGGTCCGTGAGGCCTCGAAGGTCCCAAGGGCTGCAACAGAAAAAATTGGTAGTGAAAATTGTTCAGAAAAATTGTCAATAATGATGAGTAATTATTCAATAATGATAATTATAGTCAAATAATTTAATTATCATTGTAATATGATAATTATAGTTATGATAATTATGAAGGTTTACTAGAGAAGTGGCTAGAACACTGGATTCTAAATCGATAGGTCCAGGTTAGAATCTGGTATAGCTCAGTATTTCTCTCACTAGCTGCACCCTTTAATAAGACGCTTAAATTGACAGCTAAAGATTAATCCCAACACTAATAAACCTTTACACTAATTAAACACTAAAAATTAACCCTAACACTAATTAAACACTAATAATTAACCGTAACACTAATTAAACACTAAAAATTAACCATAACAAACCAACCACTAAACATTAATCCTAACCCTAAATTAAACAAGAATCGAATCCCAAACCTGCCGCTTCCAACTTCGCCTCCGCGCTGACCACTGTACCGATAACGTTCGACGCGACGCACTGGTACGCTCCCTCGTGACTTGGACCAAAGGAAGGGACGCGCAGGGTCCCGTCCTTTATCTCGTAGGATCGTCTCTGACCCTTCTGACCCGACTGGACCAGGGGCGATCCATTGAGGGACCACTTAATGGAGTCCGTCGACGCCTGGGTCGCGCAGGAGAGGAAGGCGCTGGAGCCGATGCGGACGATGGTGGAGATGGGCTCGAGGGTGAACCGAGGGAGGCCTGGGGAAGAATGGGTTAAAATTTGAATATGGGAAAGATATTGAATTAGTTAGTAAAAATATAATGATAATGGTTAAATTATGTTTTTGTGGTATTTTGAGGTTATAAAAAAAATATATAATAATAATATGAGTAGTAGTCAGAATAATAACAATAATACAATATAAACTCTTAATTCAGATGGTTATTACAATTGTAATACATAATATCATATAATAATATATAAAAATGAGCCTGTATATTTGCAAAAACTATAGAACAAAGAGTGATTGTAATTAATAATTGATGTATTTAATAACTAATATCGCTGTAATATTTTTGTTGCACTTTTTCTAATATTTAATTAAAGAGTTAATTCAAATAAGAATAGACAATGGAATTGTTTTAAAAAGTACCATTCTTTAAACCGACAGAAAATGTTCGCAAATTTTCCTATAATTTGTGTAGAAAATTTAGCAGAAAGGCGTTTGACATCATTGATTTCTTGTCAAAATTTTATGAACAAACCCCCCCCCCCCACGCACACACACACACGCACAGAAACACTCACGCACACTCTTACTACAAACATAATCAGAAAATCTTTCACGTTCAATGTACTATCAAAGGATGTAAAAAGGCATCAAAGAAAGTGACACTTTCATTAAAGCAAATCTCTCAGTTGATCCTTCTCTCTATCTCTAAACTTGTCCTTCTATTTACTTCATATTTATTATTGACATCTAGTAATGACCAGTTTGAGAGGAAGCTAAATGAAAAGAGATATTTCTAAATGGTTTCTACAATGAAATGTCTTTTGAGAAATAGAAGAGCTCAACACTTGATGGTAATAGCAAAGTTGGTGGTTTTTAAGAGAAAGAAATAATGGAAAAACAATAAGAAGTGTTAAGTTCTAAATGTGTATTTTAAGTGATAGTTTTATTCGATATTTTAAGTAGAATTTTTACATTATTATCTCAAACAAACTTATTTTACTTATTCAACGTATCAATTCAAGCGATTATTATTATTATTAAGTAAATTAGGTATTAAAGCCGATGAAATTATGAAAACAATCTCTATATATTTATATATTTAATCGTTTTTCTATTTTAGTACATTAATATAAAACAAACAGTTATTACCTCGTTATTGCAACTTAACAATACAATAATAACCAAGAATAAACAAACACCATAAACAAAAATCTAATTTTTATCTCTCCTTCAAAACACAAAAACATTATCTATTCCAAAAATGACGCAGTATTTACTCACTCAAACATAATTGCACTTAACCGAAATAAAATCACAAGCTTCTCTCTCTGAGCTCTTGAAACATTCTACAAGTTTTCGAAGCGCTTAACATTCAGCTTTCACCTTTGAAGATTCACTAATTAGACTCTTTTTAATCGTCTAATTTGTTAGCTTTCTTGTTAGCCGACGTCGTGGAAACGCTGCTAACAAGACAGATTTACGCGCCAAAAACATCTGTTTACATTTTGCGGCCCGGTAGCGAAAAATCTGCAAATAATTTTAAAAGTTTCCCCCGTCCCGTCACAACATGCCACTTATTACTAACTTCATACCCGGGTACATTTATATTATGTATCGTAGAATATATTTTATGTGAAGGAATGGGCGGAGACGGGGGTAAAATCGTAAAATAATAAATAAAATAATAAATAAATCAGTTTGTAAAATAACGTTTGTTAATACTGATTGCTCAATAAAAACTTGCTGCGCAAATCACGGATAATATTTTAGTAGAGAATAATTGGTAGATTTTATTGTAGTGCCTTTAGAAGATATACCAATAAAACGGTTCCGAACATAACCCGAAAACAAAACGGCCCCGTTTACTATCCCTATTCAACCCTAAACTTAACCCAAACCCTAGCATTAACCCTAATTTCAGTCATAACCCAAACCCATAAAATTAATATTTGTGACCTATCTTTGAAGACGTTTTTACAGATATTATACATTTCGGTCTTATACATTTAAAATTAAATACTTTTAAAATATAGCTGTTCCCGTTTATACTATTAAATTGAAACATTTTAAATCATCATAGAAATGAATTTAAAACTATAAAACATATTATAAACATAATTAACCCTTTATATCCCACGTTTAATTGAGACAAATCCCGACCCAATCTCATTGTGGCCAAACGCATTAGAATTTATTACCCTACGACATAATAGATTTATTTACGTCCAACCGAGGCAATAAAAAAGTTCATTATTTGGAGACGATAGAAGCTTGATTATTGAATGATGTCAGGCGATGGGTCCCCCCACCCTCCTTTTTGAATTGGTCTCCCCCCACATTGAATTCGGCGCCCCCCCCCCCCCACACACACAAATTTAATTCAATCGATCACATGCTACCAACAGTAAAACATGCACTCCGGTATCATATGCAAAGCGCACAGATTTAGATTATGAAAATGTTTTTACGGAGGGGGGGGGGAGGGGGGGAAGGAGCTTTGGGATAAAACTCCTGACGAAAGATATTTGTATGATAAAAATATTTTAGATCCTTAAGAAACTGTAGAACTATATATAAACTTCAGTTATATTTAATTTAAAATGTAATTTATTATATTATGTTAAATTATATTTAGGAGTATAGGTGGTTACTGATACTGAGGGACGTCTGCGATTTCGTACCTCGACGTTAAACTTTTAAGATTGTAAGAAATTATATTTTAATTGTAAATATAACTTAACTTTATAGTCACGTATTATATAAAATATTTAAAAAGCAGCTGTTAATAGCATCATTGAATAATAATCCTAGAAATTAAATCAACTTGATTTATAAGATGAATCCAATTTGCAATTACAATCAGATGTCTGATGAAATTATAGTCATTAGTGGTTTCAAATATAATTGGTGCAAAACTACAATTTGAACTCTGCAACAGGTGTATTATACGGGATGCATACAAAGTATAGGGTTAAATGGATTATGTGGCCTACTTTATTAACTGATCGATAATTCTGTTTGTAATTCAGTAATTAGACCTAACATATTAGTAACAATCGATTTAAATAAATTTTCACTATATAAATGAATTACTAAATATTTGTGACAATAAAACTATTCAAATATAATTAGGTCAGTAAAAGAAGGATGGATTTTACAGGGGGTCGGATGGGGGGTTTTAGCTGAAATTTTTTTTTTTTATTTGAAAAAGTAGACACATACTGAAAATAATACTGGAAAAATGAATTGGCTTTAAAATACAAAGAATTTAAGCTCTAAATATGATAAATATGAAAAAATATAAGGAAATTGAAAAACAAGAAGAGGGAGAAAAGAGAGAGAGAGAGATAGAGAGAAAAAACGAGTAGGAGAGAGAAATGTAGAGAAATGTAGAGAGATAGAGTAATAGAGACAGCAAAGTAGAAAATGAAGAGAAATTAAATCTTTTTCCAGCAATTCTCAAAGGTAACCGTCTACTCCCAGTAAATTACAATCACATTGAGACAGACAGACACACACACAGACAGAGAGAGAGACAGACAGAGAATGAGAAAGAGAGAGAGAGAGTAACATTGATGAAGCGAAATATCCGTGTAAAGGCGGCTGTAGCGGAAACTTTTACTGCCAAATTGAACGAGATCGCCCCCCCCCCTCCCAAGTTCGGGGAAGGGTAGAGGGAGACCGAGGGAGTCCGAGGGAGGTGGAGGAAGGCTGAGGAAGGTAGCGATCCACCTGGCGGCGGGGGAACACGACGCTAACTGGTCGGGTAGACAGATGCTTTCAGTAAAGCGTTGAACGAATCGGTGTATTTCGCATACAATGTTGCAAACAAGGGGGCACCACTTTAGTATTACGAATTTAAGGGGATGGATGTAATATAAATGTGGGTGAGGGGGTACAGTGGGGATACATTTGATAGAGAGAATATATAGCAGAAAGTTAAATTGGAAATCGATACAAATATGACTTTATGTGCATAATTTTAGTATATTATTGCCAGTATTTATTTCTATTGCGCTTGATTTAATTAATATGAAAAGTTATGCCTTATAAAATCATGGACGTTAATATAAGTTTAATTATAAGGTGCATATATTAATTATAAATGATTTTACATGCATGCAGTATTTTTTTATGATTGTACAACATTAGTAGCATATTGTATACACTAAATAGAATAATAAACAGGATTTTGTTTTTAATATTTCAATGATCCTAATATTTGTAATTTTCTTTCTTAACCACCCCTCCCCCCCCCCCCCTCCATCACTAACAAGCAATACAAATAATTTTTAACCAATATAATTTAACACAACGGTAGTTTTAACGATTAATTTGTACTAATTTAGCCAGCGGGGGTTCAACTCATTTATTCATCATTTCGTGCATACTTATATTATACGATCTTCAATCCCTCTATTCAGCTTTCAAAACCTCTCAAAACATATTATAAATCACATCTCAATCTGAAATCTGTACGAATCACGCACTAAACCAATTAGATGAATATCAACTCTTTGATACACCATTCAGTTTCGAAACAACTTAAATCAAAAGCACACCTTTATTTCTCTAAACTTTCCTCATATATAAATCCGATGCACATTTTGTTCGCACCGCAAAATGTTTTAAATTAATTTCTGCACCGTGCGAACCTATATTCATATCTCACGCTTATTACTCGTTCAATTACCAAAATTACCCTCCTTTCCCCTCGCTCCCGTCCCTCCCCCTCCCTTCCCTCCCCCTCCCGAACTAACAAAAAATAACTACAAAAGAACTAGCGAGCCATATATTAATCTGGTGTTGATAATGATGCCTATATATGCTTCAATTGAAAGAGTATGTATTTGAAAAGCTTTGTATATTGACAATTGATGGTTTATTCGAATCCATCTGACAATGCTCATGTCTCAATTATGACTACTGGTCGACGATGCTAGTGCTTTTGTGATAGGACCTTTTTATGGTCGTCAATTTTAGTCATTTATATTGTATACGGCTTATTATATATACTATAAGCCACCGCATTGCAACGTGTTATGTGTACTATAGATAATAACCTAAGCCCTATTATCCGTATATACATATAGTATATTATACGGTATGTATATACTACATATTGTATATTATACGGTATAAATATACTACATATTGTATATTATGCTGTATGTAAATACTACATATTGTATATTATACCGTATGTTATATATAAAGTGAAAAAATTGGAATTTTACAAAATGGGACATTAAAATATTAAAATAATGTTTAGAAATTGATTGTGAGATGCTTATACGTTTATTATAATAAATCACACACTTGTATTATTTAGTATGATAATGACTATACTATAATTTCCATTGAAATTAATAGTATTACTTTTAACGAAGATAATAAAGTATTTAAATAAAATAAATCTATTAGAAATAAACGTTAATTATATAAATATTAATCATTCAACATTTAATCGAATTAATTTTGGATTAATCATTTGCTTTTATATATAAAAATATTCAATGCGTTATTTTGATTATATATAATATTTGTTTATATAATGATTACGTAATACTTGTATACTGTATACTGTATGTATATTGTATGTTGTTATGCCTTGTATTTACTGTATATAAGTTATACACTGTAGATACTCATGTATACAAAATAATTATCGTCATAAAGTTTCAAATTAAAAACACGCGATAGATCACTGAGTGTATCGACTTTGCAGCATTGGGGGGGGGGGGGGAGGTTGTGGGGGTTATAGCTTCCCAATTTGAAGATAAAAATTATTTTTGTTCAAGTCTTTAAGTCGTCAATTTTGTAGTAAACCCTTGGGGGGGGGGGGGG
>JAQIXG010003309.1:0-15236 GCA_034700105.1 Oconnorella tubifera
CGATAAAGGCTAACTGGGAAGTAACCCAATTAAAAAATCCGGGCCGATAAAGGCTAACTGGGAAGTAATGCATTAAAATACTAAAGTCGATCATAATGATAATATAAAATCACACCTTTGTGTTATAAATAGTTATTAACTACGTCAAACTTTTTGCGCCAATGTGTTTCAATACGACAAATCTGACTTCTACGAGAAAAAATTCTGCCAGGTTGGAATCAAACTGATCTGTCGGTAAAATTAAAGATTAAATGTTAATGTTTAATTTTAGATACCAGATATAATTCTATACTGATCTAGCTTCGTAACTCTTTCGATCTTGAAAGTATTTTAAAAGAAAGAACACTATAGCTTTACTTCAAATACAGGACGGTACTTCTACTTGTATTGTTTAAAATAATTTAAAAATGTATTCAATTGTTTTTGATAATGTCATGAATAAGAAACGAAAACATTTTTTAATACGTTTAACTGTTACCCAATTACAAAGCAAGAAATTTCTATGAATTACAAGACTTGAGCCTATCGCGATGCAAACCTTTTTCACTCACTGACAGACAAAACTATCGAATTCACTTCAGGAAAACAATATTGAACCAAGCTAATACGCAAAAAAATCCCGCAAGCACTTTACTTGACAGGGTTAACAATAAAAAACAACAACAGCTGCTTTTTCTTTCAAAATTCTCGCCCTGCACATTTAGCAATGATAATAATAATAATAGTATTCGAAAGGGCTTTGCGCTTCACTCCAAATGTTGATTTTGCCGACTCGTTTCTCGCTCTCGAGAGACTAGATAGACTCGATGGCAAACTCTTACAGCATCTTGTCCGATCTCTCGAAAATCTCGTAAAACTTGTCATATGATAATTGAGCGAAAAAGTTGCGACGAAATCCAGTGATATTCAAATGGTTTTAATTAGAGGAAAATGTTGGCAACATTATGTTTCTGCGAGACGGTACATCAGAGAGACACTCGATATATAATAACTGTACTATTCTGAATGAAATATAATCTTGATAATATTATGAAGTAACACTATTAATTAATAAAAATTGTGCACTATTATTTAATAATTATTATTATTTTTAAATAATAATTTAAAAAAAATTACCCGTAAAACATGAATTCTTTTCATAAATTTTAAGTTTTGGCCTATTGGTGTCTGTGAGATTTAATTACATTGTTTATAGCTACTGTCGAAATACTGAGACAAGACCGAAAAGAGAATGAAAGAGAGAAAGAAAAAAGAAAAACAGCAAAAAAATGGAAAAAATGAACGAATGAATAACATAAAGTAAACCAAGAATTAAGAAAAATTAACTGGTATAAAAAACCATAGAAAAGAATAATTGCATAAATTATGAAATACTTCTTTAAATTTAAAATAATGTTTGTCTGAAAAAACAAAGGCCTATCACAATTATAACTAAATATTCAAAATAAAGTCAAACACGCAGAAGCTTCTTAGTTTCGTTATGAAATGAAAGTTGACAGATTTATTGGATAATGACGCTATAAAGTCTCGACTCGCTGATTTATGAAATCAACTGAATAAGTGGCGTCATCTGCTGAGATAGTTGACTTACGGTTGTTTTTAATTTTTAAACGAAAACGTTATCGTCAATTTGTTCAATAAATTACAGTATTTGCGTCTTAATAATACTATTTAATTTGCTTTCCGTCTATTATATTGCTTTATTTATTTGTTTTCAGCTTAGTATTACTGTACAGCAAAACGACCATCAAAAAAATCCAAAGAGCAAAAATATCAGTACATAAAGTAAATATCAACTATAATGCATTATAACAGTAAAAATAATGTCAAAATACTGTGAAAGTAGATCCTTATTATCTAATATTTCTTTTTTTATTGACACTTTTTAGTTAATATTGCATGCAAGATATTTTTGAGTTATAGCCTCTATTTTAAACTATGCTATTTACTGACTCATGAATTATTGTTAATATATTTTGATTAACTTATTAATTCTAATAACAACCAACTCATTACAACATTTCGCTTTATACGATTTCGTGAAATTTTTCAAGTAGTTGATATCAACATTTAATCCAAAGATAATTAGTATGCAACAGAAAACTCAGAACCTCCCGAACACAAACTTTCTTGTATTAATTCTCTCTGTGGTCGATGGAAATAAAGAAAACACGAAGCAAAACAGATCGATATTAGAGCATTCATATCTGGTGATATTTAATTGAATACCGACTCGGCATTGAGCATTATTTAGCAGCAGAGCTCGCATGACAGATAGATAATTTTATTACTTCGGCGTTTAATAAATTTTCGCAAAAAATAATGATAATTGATTCAAAATCGTGCGGAAACATAATATTATTATCCGCCTACTTGATTTATTTCTAAAGAAAACAATGAAACAAGATATTATGACGATTTTAAATAAATTTCAAAATATATAAAATCATCAATAGAAGTTAGAAAGATTCCAAAAATAAAATAAATAAAATATTTGTCTTAAGATATATAAAGCAGATATCTTAGCTGCTAGATATAAAAGAAAACTGCAATTTATGATCAAAGAACAATCGCCGAACAATCGTTGATGAGTCATTACGTTGTACAAGAGAGTTTTAACCCTTGAAAATGCTCTATTCTAATTTAAACAAAATTTTAATTGAATATAGAACATAAACTATTAATTTAATTAATGATAGGACTTCTTTAACATGCAATTGCAAAACACGTTTTCATTTTAAGAATTCGATGTCGAGTATCGAGTATCGTTTTGCTAATGACTCTCAAATCTGGCAAGAATTTGACTCATACGACCAATTTAAGGAGAAAACACGACAGAATCTATATACTTTAACAAATGCCCAAGAACTTGTTTAAAACTCATAATTTTCTTAAAGTTATATTCTAAATCCATGCAGTAGTAAATTTTATTAAGTATTAATACTCTACGGTGTTTCAGAAACAAAATTCTTACATCCTGCTAACTAGATGTTATTTTCTTAAATTTTTTGGCTTCAATTTTTGAAACATAAGCTGTCTCGTAAATTAAATATCTTACTATAGATTTAAAATATCTTAGTCCATTATAGAAGAGTAACATATGAGATGAAGAATTAATTTAATGTAATTATCATTCGAATGAGACATATAAGAAATTTAATAATATTTTATCAAAATAACTGAATGTAGTTATTACACATATTGCAAGCTTTTACATTTTTTGTGAGGCCTTGACTAGGAATCATCACTTGCATATCCACAGCGAACAGTTAATACAGGTAAGATTACAATCTAATGGCAGGAATGTACTTTGATGCAAAAGGAAAGCTGTAAATAAATCTTTCGTCACAAGTAAGGTGTGGTTGATGTAAATCATTAGAAAAAATAATAAAAGTTGCAATCTGAGAATTCATCTACTGCTTATAAAAACAGTTGATATAAAGTAAATTTGCTATTTGTTAATCATGTGCATTCCAAGCAAATTATCTTTTTGTTTATTATAATTATTATTGTTTTCAGCATTTATATTGTATCAGGTAATTACAAAATAAGTAATGACAAAATTCCTTGAAAACTATTAATTATTGAATTAACTTAACATTTGTTGAAAATTAACCCTATAGTTTTAAACTAAGGCATATTGGTTTAATTGTTTGTTTCACAATGTTAATGAATTTATTACAATTGACTACAAAATTGGCTAAATAAATGAAAACAGATAAACTAAATTATTTGATTGTATATAGTGATAAAATTCATAAACGATTAAAAACAGTTAAAAGAAGTTATTCAAAAATCATCACATTTTATTGAAATAGGAATAAATATTTTTTTATTTCAATAAACTTATCTAACTGACCTTATTGTAATCAATAACATTGTAATCTTTCGTAAAATATATTACTTAATATTTTCTTATCATTACACTGTAACCCATTTTCTAGAAAATTCGCCAAGATATATCTGTAAGATCTATGTCTGTAAGATGACACTGGAGTAAAAAAGTTCTCTTTTCTGCTTATATTTCATTTTCAGCCTATATTTTTATTGCAAACTAATAGTTTCCTTGAAGTGGATAGAATTTAACATATTTCATTTTAAGTAATAAGAAAGATTCTCAAAAATTTTGTGTGTGTAAAAGAATATCTAAAAAATAACTAATGTTGCTATAATTACATAATTACATCTTCTTTCTGCGACGCTTAAAGAATTATTTAGGCTTGAACAGAAGAAGGCATCAAAAATTAATTAAACAAACAGTATTATTTGACCGATAGATTTGCAACTTTATATTTATTAACTTAATGCAAATACGTTGAATTTATACTTAGTGATTCGATTGTCAAAACACTTCGTCTAACAATTGTACATTGTAATCAAACATTGTACTATAAAACAAGTCAGCGTATCCGCGGTCTAAACTCTAGACGCACAATTTTATATGCAAATGAATTAATATAAAAATATCGCTGATTTAAATGTAATAGCAGTGCTTATTTTATACAATATTTGAATCAATATAACATTTATCAATATATGCAAATAATTTATATTTGTAATGGTTAAACAGTCTATCTAACCATTACAAATAACTTCCAACATAACATTAATATATTAAATATAAATAATTTACTTACCTACTCCTCATTTTTTTCTGGTATATAAATATAATTAATCAATTAAAAGAAAATATTATAGAGCAAACGTTGCGAGATTTTCAATTAAGCTTATTAATGTTCGATAAAAGCGTTAAGTGCGTCGTGATAAATGTGAAACCGCAGGAGATGATACTGATGGGACGAAATATGCAGCATCTTAATCCTTTTACATCAGACTCTATTTCGCACGCTATCACTTAGACTGAAAACAAGACTCGGTATTAAATTAACTATAAAGTTTATGTAAGAAGAACGAGATTAGAACTAATGTAGTTTGAAGCAATTTCATCAACAGTACAATGAATTTCTAGAATTTCAACACTCTTTCATTAATATTTCTAAAATGTAAAATGAGAAAATTAAGAATTACTATGTTCTAATAATTAAATATTATTAATTAGTTACTTCATCAAACATTGTTAATTGTAAAGTTTACTACTTTTCTGAAATGAGAATCATTTACTTGGCGAATCGCCGCAAATACTGCGAATTTTTTTCAACTATTCTTTCGTTAACTTGATGCAAACAGCAACTGTTTGTTACAATGATGGCATGCTATCTTGGCTCTATGGCATTTCGTTTTACTATTAATCACAGTAAGACGTCTACTAGCTTATACGCATGAATGATATAATTTCTGTGGCGTACATTGCTTTGTACAGGCTGTGCAATAAACTGCATTGGTTAGGTTAGGTTAGGGCCAGGGCGGGCAGGGGCCCATTTGGGATAAAAGTACATTTTTACTTCTATTTTTGTGGCAGCACTTGTTGGTAAGCCCCTAAGCGAATAAAATTATGATTCTATTGTTCGTAATATTTAAAAACTTGTTATAAACTTTTTCAGAAATAAAAAGACACGAATGTAGTAAAACTTTTTCGCGTGGAACTGAAGAGGTCTACAACCAAAAAAGTAAAACGCGAAATCGATAATATGTATAACATCATTGTTATGCAAAGATTTAAGTTCAATTTTGCATTGTTGCCTTATTATCAGTGCGATTTACTGGCAACGAGAGTTGCCAAGTTTTTACTTTTATTAACAATTCAATACGTGTTAAAACTCTAATCACGGCCCTAGTTTTGTACAAAATCATATTTTTATCATATGACCGGTTTAACAGAATTTATCTCAGAACAAGTGATTATCATATAATAAACAGAACTGATTGGAATGAATTTTGCACTGCACTATTAGTAAGTAATCTGCGAAAAATCACGACAATAAGAAAGTATTACTTTATGTTATGCTCCGTGCAATTGGTGACATATATGTACAATAAAAAATAAAAAATGTTTTAAAACTTAAATAAAAATATCTGTTATTTCTTATTTCAGGTCATGCATTTTTCAATAAATTGATTAAAAAATTATAAATTAAAAAAGTATCATTCATTTTAAAACAGAAATAAACTATTAAATGTAGTTTAATATTTGTTTGACTTAATTCATCTATTCTACATATTCCTGAAATAGAGTCTAGCTTTGACAATATTGACATAGGCAAGTTGACTCTTTTCACTGATCTGGAATGATAAAGATTTTGTTTCAAGTAGGTCTTATTAATCTTCGTCCGCAGCAAGTTACATAGTCAAAATTGATCAATAGCTAAATGTTTCGACTGAAAAAGAAATCGTAAAAATAAATTTGTTTGTGAGATGTCTATTTTTTCAATCTTGGATCCTTAATCAAGTGCTCTGACATCTAGTAGCTGATAATTAATGATTAGAGATTGATAAAACAAACAGAATCAAATAAGGTCAGTTGATAAAAGTTTATCTTAATTCAAAAAGATAGCATGCTGTATATAGAAAGAAGTGTATTAACGCTTCAATTCAAGAACTTTATTCATTCAACGTTGAGAGAGTTTTTTGATTAAATATTTCAGACTGACAAAGAGAGAAAAGGATAGAGAGTCATGAAGCGGATATGACTTCAAGCAAAACTCATTTTGCCTGCACTTTACATTTTATTCATTATTATTTGACCTTATTTATTTATTTATAAATAAATTTCACATATCGTATTACCTCAAAAAGCTATACATAATAATATGATTCGAAAAACTGCAATATATTACATGAGGTTACTCAGTAAGCGTACATATTTCTATCTTTGTTCACAAGTGGTACTGCATTTTAAAAAAATATTTTCTTTATTCAATTTATGTTTCGGTAATAATGATCTATTCTGTCATCGACTACTCGTCAATTTTCCCAGTAATTGAGCTTCACGTTTTGTCTGTCACATCTGCCGCTTAAATGAAACATCTTTGACATTATCCATACACGTGTTGTTTCTCTTCTTCCTTCAATCAACTGTCATATTCTACGATCACATTGTAGCCTTCTCTTTTGTCTTTCTAGCGAGCGTTAAGTTTTTCTTACGTAAATTGCGTTATAGTCGCTATATGTTATCAAGTGAATATATTGCAATCTCTCGCAAGAGTTAAATAATTATTTCGATCATTGAAAGCATGATCATTGAACGCATGATTTTTGGTCAACTGCACTGTTGACAATGTCTCGAAACGGAAATATCGAAAAGTATTCCTGAAATATTATGCGTTTTATTTTTACGTTTATTTCTATGTTTGATTAATTGAACTTTGACCAAGATCAATTAGAGCACGTTTAATTTCAACAGTCTCAGCAGTCGGAACATTACATTCAGTAAAATCTTCTCGTCAATCATCCATCAGTATAAAAAAACCAAAACTCATTCGTGGCGCGTTTTGCTGTCGGCATTTATTTAGCAGTCATCCAAACAGTGGATCAAATATTCCATAGGCCTAACGTTTGGACTGGAAACCGCAATTAAATTTAAGCTGTTTTAATCATTTAATTATTGATTTAATTATCCTCTTTGATTAATTCTTGACTTAGACAAGAATTAACCGAAGGGGGTTTCTTCTAAAATTTAATTGATGACTTTTTTTAGATTATCACTAAGTCTGCTTTTTCACTTTTAAAGTTTTGATTGTGCTCCGGTTACATGTGTTTTAACTCCAACTACACGAGTTCAACGCAAAAAATAGTAAATTGCCACAAGTGGAGGGTTTAGCCTTAAATTCACTCTTAACATTACAAAAAATAATTTTTACCTCGAATTATACCTGGAGGGGTGGGTAGGTTATAACCACCACACACCCCCACCGTTGCCTGCGCCACTGCTTCTAATATATGTTAATGTTATTTGTAATGTTAATGTTATTTGTTTGTTATATTTTTGAATAGCTCTTTCTTTCTTTTCTCGTTGGACAGAATTAAACTTATAATCAAATTTATTTTCCTGGCGCAAGGAAAAACTGCTTCACTTATCTAATATCGTATTTGAATATATAACATCGTATATAACATCGTGTAATACTGAAAGGCCTCTTTAAATATCAAATATTAGATATTATTAACTTTATATATGATAATTACCTTCATCGTTGTCAACATTTAAAAACTTCTGGAAATCCTAACATCATCAATGTGCGTGGCATTACGTGTTATCAATTTGAAATCAATTCCTTCACATATTGAGACGATCCTTGTCGTCAATTTAGACGATCAAAGCAAGCAATCTTCTTATTACGGCTAATGATATCTGCACTTAACGTGTAATCAACGTACTTGACGTAACGAACACTTGTATTCCTGTCACGTATAACGTCTCATAGGAAACCAGGAAGCGCAACATAATACCAATGTTATCGGTGTTTTTTAAGTTACGAAATCTTTTTAAACAATAATTAATATGAGTATAGATACTATTATATTTCTGTAGAAAGTAATTAACCTTCGAATGCTTGATATGCTTAACTAAATATTGTTTGTTTATTAAGCAGTTTATTATTAAGTTAAATCTGTGAAACAAATTGTGAAACAAATAAAACTTAAAATAAAATTGCAGCTCTGTATTATATAATGTACATATTAATTAATATATTTTTTTAAATAAAAAATTGAAAACGACAAGTCAAAATTTTGAAATAATAAAATCAATTGCCTCACTGGTGAATAAGCAGGAGTCGGTGTAATTAAAATATCTTTTATTTTCAACCTTGATCACGAAACTTTATTGCATGCTCCAATGTACATATATTAATATTTAAGTAATTGCTGTAACTAAGTTAGCAATTAGATCACAGGTATTTTTGATTAAAGTATGTCGTATTTTCTCAAAAATGTGTTCAAAACCATAGTTCGTCATGTATTCTTTCTGAGCTTCTTTTCTTTGAGTTTTTTCAAATTAATTTCCTTCAATATCAACAACGCAATAAAATAAAAATAACACATAACACAATAAAAAAATTCTGACAGAACTTTAGTTTCAGGTTTAGATTTTCAAATTAAACTAACAAAAACGAGGCATTTTTTATATTAATATCTTCTTCCTGTTTACAAATCTGGGATGAAATCTCGACATTAAATCAATTGAAATTACTATGGTTACCCCGCTGAGTGTTTTTAAATGCAGATTGACGTTATCAACAAAGCTTTTCTGGGCTGATAGAGTCCTGGATGAAGAGATGACATCAGTGAGAGACCTCGTGATTATACATATCTTTAGATATAGGCATGCAGCTAACGTTGTTCGTCACTGAAATCAGCTGAGCTGTTCAATGACATCATGAAGTTGATGTTAAAAGATTTGGCAATGAACACCTGTCAAAGATTCTTAAATGTGAAAGAATAATATAGCAATGAAAATGATTTTTAAATCTTTTTTAGTATACATTATTGATTCATATTATTGCTTTATAAGATCTGCGTTTAATTAATGGTCACATTTAATTTAAAAAAAATACTTTAAACTATAAATCATGCAACATGCAATAAATGTTGTAAATTACTCAGTAGCTAAATGGGCAAAAAATATTAAAAAGCTAAAGTCGGCGTACATTCATTTAAAACATTTTAGAATTCTTAAATTCAAAAATTTATTGTCTCTAGTTACGGAAATCATTTCTTTCAAAGATTCTTCAAGTTTATTCCAATCAAATCAATAACAATGGTAATATTAAGCGATATAAAATTTGTATTTATCAAAATAACTTTATTCGAAATATAATTACTAAATATACTATAATTATACAAAATAATAAATAACGAATATTTGCATAAATCATTATTGTTGTCATTGTGTTTTAATTACAAAACATCCAATTGTAAGTCTACATTAATGCAATAATTAGTATGTTTCTAAAGACTGTAAATTGTGTTAATATTTTAATTGGAAATTACCAATACTGATGAAAATGTATTAAGTGATCTTGTATTCAGTAGAGTAACGAGGGATTTCAGCGCCCCGGGGGTAAGATTTGATACCTGCGCCCCATCTATTTATTACTTATTTTTATTATCGTTCATAGGACATGCATGTAAGCCTATGCCAATATAATACTACGTATGCTTAATATCTTTCGACATAATTATTACAAACATTGTTTATAAATGACAGTTTAGACAAAAGCCAATTTCAAGAAATTACAATTATTTTTTGTTTGAGGAAAAGACTTTCAAAGATTTAAAGTCATACGCAAATTTTTGTATTTTTTGTTATTTAAGTATTTTCTCGAATTCAGTTTAATTAATAACCTCTTTTCAACAATACTAAGAAACACAGATTTTCTTTATCGGCTTTGGTTTACTATGCGTTTTAAATACGCCAGAATTAACTTCAGTTCATCAGACAATTTTTAGAAAGTAGTAGTAGGAACGCCAACTGTTGGTAACGCTAACAAACGATTAAGTAACTCATATATTTATTTTGCAAAAAATCAAACAATGCAATTTTTAAGGCCTCAAGGATACCCTAGCGAGACTGGCTGGATCTACATTTCATACTTTCTTTAAGAAGCTTGCTGAAATATTTTCGATATTTTACAGTTTTTCTTCTCTAAATGTTATTTAAATGTGATTCATGTAATTTATGTCCTATAAATGTTATATGGATAACAAGAAAATATGAATGCTATACAAATGTCATACGAATGTTATATATAAAACATGAAATTGTATCCAGCATCGAGAAGTTTAACCCCTATAAAAACACAAAGCAAATTATTTCTTTATTTAGAAAACACACTCATACATTTGAAAGTTCTACGTAATAGTTTTCCCCGAGCTCTGTGCTATAATATACATGTTGTTCGTCCTTTTAGAACAGTTACTAAACAGATCGATTTAATCTGCGATCTTTATGGTTCGACGCGGCGCTATGACTCTGGAGACCACACTGATATGAAATCTGACTTTATTATATGATGGTGGGTAGACATTTAGGCATTCACTGCAGTCTCATTACATTTTCGACGCGGTCCAATAGCGCAGTTGATTATTTTTTTGTTGCGTATATATCCTGATTCAGAGATCAAAATGCGAGTCTTTATTTATTTTCCGTAGCTGTACGGGCAATAGATTTAGATTATTGGATAAACTGACTGAGAAGAAATCATTCCATTCCTTGATAAAAAATATCAGCAAAGTTTTTCTATACATTTTGAGAAAATAATACGATCATTTCAACAACATGATGCAGGAGTGAATTTTAAAATGAATCAGTTGTTTGTGCTAGATATAAGCCTAGCATTAAAGTAGTGAAGAAGATAGTGTACCTGAAATAAACTGATAGCAAACGCAATGAAGGGACATGAGACTTGATTCATTTAATTGATGGCCGGTTCTTCTTGACAAGTGATTAATAATAAGTGATTATAAATTTACTACAATTTATTGTTTGCATTAGATACACCAGTTTTAATATAGAATATTAGATTTCTCCACCATTTGTTTAATAACGTTTTTAAGTTTACCACGCTTATTTTGGTTTTTCATACGCAGATGTTTTTGTAGTAAGTTTCCATGGGAGAAGGAATATCATCAATCAAAAATAAAATCTTTTACATTACAAAAAATTAATTTACTTCAAATTAGAATGGATATATCGTTAACTTATAACCCCTATAACCCTCCCTGTCTACGTAACCGAAAAGAAACAATATTTCACAATAAAACGAATGACAATTACATGTAAATTAAATAACATTATTCTTCATCTGTCATAATCCTTTAATTAATTTTTGTTGTTAAATTAAAATTCCAAAATGAGATATTTTTAAACTAAAAAGTCAAAGAAATGTTTTTCCATCTATACCAGATATTTACTTATTGCTAAATCCTATTTATATTATTTGACTCTATTCTTAGGGTGTGTTTCTTATTTGCCCAATTCACACAACGAGATGTTTCGTCAAATTATTACTGACGATGTAGACTACTGTTTTTCTGTGAGAGTGCTAATATCTTCCGACGTCAATAAATGCTCACATTTGACCACTGATATCTTTATCATCTATATAATGATAATAAATATCTTCGAACAATATCTGCACAAATTAGCCCCATCGACAGCTTGCAAGCGGCAGTGGTATGAATAACTAGAGAGTTTCATAGTCTTATTATCTTATGTGAAAATAAATCAATAACTAAATGTGAATATTCACTTACGAATTTGTAATTTATACAAAATTGAAATTGCTACTTATGTAAAAAATTATTTATGTAACTTTTAATATTTCACAACTTTGTTAACTATTGATTAACGATTTGTGATATACAAAATTCGTAAAATATTCGAATTAATTGAGCTGATAATTGTTTTATATTTAACTGTAAATAATCGAATTATCAATCAAAGTATTATCTAGTTTTAAGCATATCCAACTCATTACAATTTACATGCGTTTGTTGCAAAAATGGCGAAATAAAGATAAATTCTCTCTAATATTTTAATGCCATTTTCTACCATCATTGAGATCTAACACTAAATCATAGCACCGTAATCTCCACGAACACAATTACAGCCTTCAACTCGAATCAATCCCATGTTGATCGTACTTCAATGTAAGAAGTCGCTTTTTAAACCAGACTCGCTTAACGTAGCGAGATAAGAATGTTATGATTTAGGGTTCAGTCGATTGGAAGCTATGTATTAGCGAGCGATTCTCCTTTTAATAAGTGCATTGATGCGACTAAACGATTCGTGATAACCATAAAAACAAAATTAATTTTTATGTCGGATATTAGACCGAAAATAATGATATTTTTTTCATCAACAAAAACGCATCAATTAATCAAAATTAGACTCATCAATTAATCAAATAATGCTGTTTTAGTTTATGTATTGTAAATTGGAAAAATTTCTTAATTAATAATTGTTATAATAATTGTAGGTATTTTTCAGGTGCTTTGAAATTTTTTTGAAAATATTTAATTCAAATACTTGTATTTTGCAGTCAGGTAACAAATTTATTCATAATTTCCATGTATTAGCGCTTAATTTATTTACATATTTTTATTTAGTAAATATAACAGCAGTTGAATATAAAAGCAATAAAAAAGCAGTTGGAGCTCATTGGAGTGTTGAATGAGCCCAAGATTATGAACCTAAAGGTTTCGAATTTGAGCCAGCTTAAATAGAAATTATCGATATCTTACTGCGATATTTTATTTCATCTTTTACCAGAGATCAGAGACAACATTTTACTCAGTTATCTAAGTTTAAGTTATGCTTAAAATGATTTACTTACTGATTTAATTATTATAACATTCAGTTGACATATGGACTAAATATTGCGAGCAACAATGAATTTAATAGAATAAGAATACAATTTAAATCAGCTCCTTATTTCTTCTTAAATAGCATTAAAAGGTTGTATGGCGGCATAATTTCTTGCCATACTCTAAAAAGATTTCTAGGATTTAGTTAAACCAATTTGTAGTAAATCTCCAGCTTACTCGCGGACACCGACTCTTCTCGACTCTGATCGACAACTTCACGGTAACAAGAGCCGATATTGTTGGCTTTATAGAACCTGAGATTTTTCTGCAACTACGTTGCAGTGTTTGTAAAATATAATTCTGCTACAAAAGGCAACTTCATTATATAGTATTATCTCTCTCCCCATGGTTTAAAAGCAACAATAGAAAAATGTAACCAATCTCTTGTGCCATATTATAATGACATATTGACTAAAGTCTCTTAAATTCCTTACACTGTTTTGTCGATGATATCGAGGCTCTTTGCTGGAAATGTAATGAAATGTTGTCAAAAAAGATTTATTTGTAACTATCAAAATATCATTTTTGGAAAAGTTGGATTAAATTCGACGCCTATGGTTCTTTGCTCTCTAATTTACTCTTTTTGTGTTCCCATTTTATTATACTCAGATCAGATTTTATTATAATCAGAAGTCATATCTTGGAATAAAAAATCGATGAAAAGTCTTGAAAAAGCTTATTCATCAATTTTTGAAAAAATATTTCGTGCGTTTGATAAGAAAATTGTTGAACAATGCCGAAATTTTTTGGGTTATCGCCCATTGCATTTATTATTTGATAAACGAAAATTATCATTTTTGTCTAATTTTAAAGTTACATGTAATGAACGATCGTTAAATTGTCTAAATGTAATTGCAACAGAGGAACTGCATAATATTTATAATCATTATAATATTCATTTAAATAATAAAAATAGTGTTTTAAACTATAATAGAATTATATGGACATATTTTGAAACCGTTGTGGAAAGTTCAATGTGATACTGTATTGTGATTTGAAATATTGAATGTATCTTTATTTATTTATTTATTTTCCAATTCTATGTGAACTATTTATTTATTTTCTTTTTCTACTATTGCTTAACCTGTCTGTTTTGATTTGCTACACCGTGCGTGTGAATTAAAAAAGTTACATTTATAAAAAAAACAGCTTACTATCATAATATACAAATAAATGTCGGACGACGGGTGCAATAATCATAAAATAGTTTCATATAGCAATACTGTAGGCTGTAAATCTGAGGCCGTAGCAGGCCTAAATGACTAATCAAATCGTTAAAAAATTGAGTTAACTATCATAACTATATCACTGCATTCTATTCGATACTGTTCTATAACGGATGTTAGAAATATAATTTCTAACATCGAATTAGTGTTTACATTCTTAGTACTGAAGTTTCTTTAAAAGAACTTAAAATCAATAAAACCAAACTTAATAGCTCAGTTTCTGAATTTTGATCATTTTTTGTGAAATAATTTGCTGATTTTTTAAATAGATCAATCTACGAGCAACATATTTGTAGATAACAAGAGATTTGAGGATCATAACATATATAATACTCTGTCTGTTTTGATCTAAGATTGCATTCTCTTTCTGAATGCTGATGCGGATGTGTCCATGAATGTTTAAGGCAAATCATTGCAAATCTCGTGCATATCAGTTTTTATTCTACAGTAAAAATATTGGAGGACTAATTGGTTCTTTTAACGAAGCAATTGACAAAATTTCATAATCTTGAAACTACTGAAAAGGTTCATTAAATTGAAATGTAAGTTTATCGACGAAAATTAATAACTTTGAGCGCATTGAGATATCAACGTAGAATTAGGTATTTAGATAGCAAAATTTCCTCCTTTACAATCTAACAAATTATGATGAGAAAAAAATATTAATTGATGGATAAGTTATTGTCACTGGGGGATTATTTTTCTATCGCACCTTGTATGTATGTATTTGTGTGTGTGTGTATA
>JAQIXG010003310.1:0-15235 GCA_034700105.1 Oconnorella tubifera
AGTCGCGAGTTTCACCCCCTATTTATAAAAATTCATAGTTTTTTTAAGCAGTTTACTCAATTCACTGAAATGACTGAACTGGTTGACTGAATTCGTGAATAAACGAGTTGGTTAACGAGCAGTGACAATATTGTCCGGACGTGACAATGTTTAGCAAATATTCGGTCAACTTTCGGACAGACAGGAAGTCTGAAAGTCTGAAACAAGATGAAATTAAAAGAAGAAGAGATTATGAAAAATATTTATTTTGTCTACTTCTGAAAGTTCGAAACAAGATGAAATTAAAATAAGATGAGATTATTAAAAAATATATTGTTTTTTTACTTCTGAAAGTCTGAAACAAGACGAAATTAAAAAACAAGAGAAAGTATATTAAAAAACAAATATGTTTACGTTTGAAAGTCTGGAAAAATATTTAATTAAAACAAGAAGAAGAAAAAGAATGTTACGAAATATGATTTTTTATAATAAATTAACCTTAATAATTCTAAGTTTAAGTGTAATTTAACTTAAAAGTATGCACTTTTGAATTATATTAAATATGCACATTTGAATTATATCTCAGATATAGCTTTTTATTCGCGCATTCTCGTTGATTAGCCACACTAGTGCATATCTTTGTAGATCTTTATGCAGTGGCTTTCCCAATGGAGTATGGGGTCACTGCCCTCTTTCCACATCCCCCACACAGATTCTTGTAAGACAATTTTTATTTAGCAAACCTTACGCATTCAATATCATTGATTACAGGATAAAAATTAGATGTCATAATTATTACAAAACTTTTTAAAAAGCTGACCACCATTTTCTACCCCCCCCCCCCTTCCTGCCGACAAAATCCTAAACCTCCACCTCAACCTCTGTGTTCCTATATACATTAATTTTTGTCTTAGTTGACATAGGCAATGGGATGGGTTGTGGGGTTATTTATTTCAATGTTAAACGATGTGAGCTTGTGGTGAACCCCCCCCCCTTGTGACGATATAATTCACTAATGTATTTTTTTGCGTAGAATACATGTATTTAGTGATTAAATACATTCAACTGAAGACCAAAATTGAGTGATACCTTTAAAAAGGTTATCACTCATAATTTTGGAGCAAAAGGGCCCTCTAGCCAATTCCTGGCTATTGTAATATACTATATACTGAGTACAGTTATAATTATTCTAAATTACCATTATAGAAAGACCAGAGAGTGATTTACAGTAAAAGGACCCTAACAAGTAAGTGCCAATAATATTGTACTCCAGACCAGGGGCGAGACCAAATTTTTCCTTGGGGGTGGAGCGAGGTTTTCAAATTTTGTCATTTGTATACCTTGTATACATTTTTAAAGCGCAAACTTGAATAATGTCTACAAATAACCATAAAGGTACCCACTTTATATTGTTGTTGGTTAATTAAACCATATCATTGTTGATTCCGTTCTTATGTATTTAAAATAACTATATATTTGAAAAATAGAACAATATATTTTTTTAACTGACAGCTTTATTTCAAAATATCAAAGTTATTATAACAATGCGCATAAATGACAATAACGGTTGAGCAAATCAAACAATGAGCGGACACAGACAAATGTCTATCGAATCCATGAAAATAATTGACTATTATATAATCCATTATATTGAATAATAAGATAAAATGTAAAATATCATTTACTAGCTGTTAATATATCTTTTATAATTTGAATATTTTAAGGGTTAAAGGACATTTAATTTTTAAGTAGACTGAAGTTGCAAAACTTTGAAATTATTCCACAAAAATGGGCTATAAAAATTCCATGGGGGCCACCGAGCCTCCTATTCCCCCCCCCGCCCAATACTAGTGGTAACCAGGATGCATTTTATGATCTTAGTTGAAATTTACAATCCTGCTGTGAATCTCAATTTTCTTTAACAGTGCTGGGACTAATTTGCCGAAATTACCGAAACGCCAAATATACCGAAACTGGTCCGAAATTGCCGAACTCGACCGTATGTACTTGATTCGGCTGTGGTTATAGACTGAACCAACCCCATTCCCCCTTCCAGTATATACATTACAGTGTTACATTACATTATTACATACATCATTACAGTATTACATTGCATTACATTATTACATACATTATTACATACATTATTACAGTATTACATTAAAGTATTACATTGCAGTATTACATTACAGTATTACAGTTCACGCGTAAGGTCACCCGCCCTCCCATCCACACTTAATTTTTTCACAGTTCTACATTTTTTCTGCAAGAAATTGTACCTCCTTCCAAACTTTAACATTTCATGCCCCCACTGAGCCTCCCTGATTTTTTTCTACTGGGTTTTCCCACCGGGGGGCAAATGTCCGGAGATTACTGTCCATGGACCAACCGATGATACCCCCCCCATATCCATCAAAATTGAATCACTGGTCTATTGTTCAGTCTGATTCATTTTGATGTTTGGGAGAGGTAATTAGTACTTTTCATTTTTTCGTATCGTCTTCAATTCGACTGAATTACAAGTTTTTGAGAGAGGGACTATGTAAATTAGCGCTTTTCAATCTCGTCGGAGAAAATTGGATTTTGTTGACTCCTCGCCTAGCTCATTTACAAGCGTCCGTAACCAGGTATCATTTATTAACGAGCCCCGCCCACTATCTTTTAACCTTGGGATCAATAGGACCGATAGGATCAATTAAATTTATTTCACTAAACCTTACCCCCCTAGTCCTAGTAATTAGACAACAGTTGAAGCGTGTAAAATAGAGTGTAGGGATCTTGATTGACGTCGGTTATTTTGCTAAGGGGAGGGGCTTGTTAGAAAGAGTCCTTCGCTATTTCTGTTTATTTGAAGAAGCGCTGCTTGTTCAAGATTGCGTAACCGATGAATGATTTTTTTTCTTTTGGTTAAAATAAAGAATAATTTGTGAATAGCGTCAGAGATTCATTATATTTTAAATTTATAACAGCGGTATATAATCGCCATTCTCTAATTAAAATCTTGTAGTTTCTAAGTATAGAACATCTATCAATATATCTTCTATAAAATTATATGATTTATATTAATGAGTTAGGGTTATAGTTATATGGTTAGGATTCGGGTTATCGTAACTACTAGGATAGATTAAATGGTGCAGCGAGTTAGCGCAAAAGAAAATATAATTTAAAAATAGAAAATGGAAAATAGCAATAGAAAAAGTAAGCAAAGAGTGCGCACAGTCAGGAATCGAACCTGGACTTGTTGGCTTTGAGTTAGGTTCACCATAACACAGACTATTGACGTTCATGTAGACAACTTGTTTTTAGTATTGACTGGTTTTAAGTCCGATTATAGGACGATTCGTCAAAGGACGATTCGTCAACGGATTGTTCATAAAAAACTATTCATATGACGGACGATTTTATAACCCCTAACTCTAACACTAATCTTAACCCTAACCCTAAACTTAACCCTAAACCTAACCTTAAACCTAACTAATAACTTGACGAACAGTCCGTTGACGAATTATCCTTTGACGAAACGTCCGCATACCTTACGTTCATTATTACATCTTTATTTATCTCTTACAAAATCTTCTATACATAAACATTTAAATTGTAAGTTTATATGTATAAACTTAAATTCTCCCTCCCCTCCCCCCCCCAAAAAACGACAAAAAACAGATTAAAATTCGGCTGAAATCAACCGTGTAAAGCTCTTATCACATCACAGTTAATTTACAGCGCACTGTTCACTGTAGCGCGCAGTTTATAAGAGCGCCAAGAGTATCGAAAATATTATCTCTTCAACAAAAAACACTGCAATGTTTACCATTTTATCTCGTGTTTATTTCGTCCCAGGGATGAAATGACGCTTATATAAACCTTTTTCGGTTCATCGAGCCCGGTATTAAATGTCGCAAATCGCCGCTAAGCTATAAACTTTTAACCTAACCCTAATATAGTAGTAAAACGGTTTCAACTGGATAATTTTTTGGGCTTTGTTTTGAAGGGTTTTTTATCTCGAGCAAAAATTGTAGCAAATAAAACTGATGAAATTATAAACTAAACTAGAATCATATAGCAACTAAATTACGCTAAAAACAAACATATATGAGTTTTAGTTGATTAAGTGACTGTAAATGAAAACTATTATTATTTCACTGCTAGTATGGTGAAGCAAAACCATTGACCCCGAACCCAAAGAAAAATGTTTACGTTTAACTAAAGAGTAGAAAATGTATTTCACAGATTTGACGCCAGTTATCATTTAAATTATTAAAAATTATTTAACAATGTTATAAATTAAAGGCAATGATGGAAAAGCAATAAGTCATTGTGAATTGGGATATTGGACATAATCTAAAAGTTTAAATTAGGTTTAAATTTTAAATTGGGCTTTAGGATAATATGTGCTCTAAATTAGGCTTTAAATTATGCTCTAAATTGAGCTTCAAATTGGGCTTTGTCCAAGGATCTTAATTGATCTTTAAATTAGGCTCTAAATTAAGTTTTAGATTGGGCTTTAAATTAGGCTTTAAATTGAGCTTCATATTGTGATTTAAACTAGACTTGAGCTATAAATTGGGCTTTCAATAGAGATTTGAATTTGTTTTCAATTGACTGACTGCGTTTGCAATGGACGACAGGTTTCTTTCCAAGTTTTCTTCTGTTTTTATTTATCTTTTGTTTTGGTTTTCAATTAAATTACCGGTCTAACACTGGTCTAAGTTGATGTATTGACGAAGCGTATGCAGCGAGGGCTGAATATTCACGCATCGCCGCGTGATCGCAGTTAGCAGCTGGGCCAGTAGTTACCGTATAGGCAAAGTGTCTATGACGTTTTATAGAATAAGCGTTAAAAATTTAGATTTATTAGGTGTGACGTATTTATTACGGTGTTTATTATGGTGGCCGGACAAAATGTCGCGGACAAAATAATATGGGAACAAAATGTCGCTGGACAAAATATCGTGGACAAAATGTCGCTGCAAACTGCTTAAATATGAGGGTTAGGGTTAGGATTTGGGGTTAGGGTTAGGCCACGACATTTTGTCCACGACATTTTGTCCGGCGCCAAATTGTCCTAGAACTTTTATTAAGGGGTGCGTTGTTACCTATAACAATTTTCTGAGTGGGGGAGGAGATAAAAAAAAGTCAAATTTTATATAACGACTTTAAACAAAATCTAACAAGTTTTTTAACTATTTTTTTCCTACAAACGTCAAACGTTTAAATATTGTTCTGGCAGATGGGAGGGGGGGTGGGGTGTGGTGAGGGCGGGGTCAAAATCTCCTAATTAGCCAACATAAAACGATGAAATAAACTTTTTTTAAATGAGTTAGAGTGTTTAATGCATTAAAACAGCTACGTCTGAGACATCGTTCATGCATACAGTAGTCCAGACGTTAAACTTAAATTCAAACTATTTTGTCTCTTTTGCACCCTTTAGTAAGACGTTTAAACTGACAGCTACGTCTGAGACGTGTTCATAAAATACGGTAATCCAGACGTTAAAGTCTTAACTTGTTGCACCCTTTAGTAAAATGCTTAAACTGACAGCTACCTCTGAGACATCGTTCATATAATACGGTAATCCGGTTCTAGGGCGTTTCGTCAAAGATCGATTCGTCAACGGACTGTTCGTCAAAGACTATTCTTATAACGGGTGATTCTTAAAACCCCTACCCCTAAACTTAACCCTAACCTTCATCCTAACCTTCACCTTAACCCTAACCTTAAAATAAGCTTAACCTTAAACTAACGATTATTCTTGACGAACTTATTTTCTTCAGCTTGACCGTTGTGGAGCAATCAGAATTATTTTTTTTGGGGGGGGGACTGAAATTTTATAGCAACCATCGTTTTTAGTCCAATTTTGTTAATTTAACATTTTAACTTTATTAAAATTTGACGTTTCGTCAAAGAACGATTCGTCAACGGACTGTTCGTTAAGAATATTCGTTAGGGTTAGGCTTAGGGTTAAGATTAGAGTTAGAGTAAGGGTGAAGGTTAGGGTTAGAGATTATAAGAATCATCCGTTATTAGAATAGTTTTTGACGAACAGTCCGTTGACGAATCGTCCTTTGACGAATCGTCCAACCCCCCCCCCCTCCCAACCCCCTCCCCTGAATCACTGCTGTAAGTGACCATGATCGATCACTTAAGGTCAGTATCAGTGGCCAGACAGCGATCGATCAAGATAAGCTGCGTGTGATGTGAACCGTTGATGCAGCAAGGTCTGATTGTTCCATTGCTCAGCTCTGCTTTGTGTCATTTCTATTATGCAGAAGTTTACACAAAAAATTGTGTTGAAATTAAGCAGTAGAAGAAAAGTTCTAACCCTAGCTTTAGTGATAAGGATAACATTAACCTGAAGTCTAACCTTAACACTAACTCGTTTGTTTTTGTTCTTTAAACTTATTATAAGTGACTTATGGATTGAAGAGAATATATAATCTACATTGTAGAATTTTTCTTATATGATAATTAAATTTCAATCGGACTTCTAATTCGAGTATTTTTCAAGAATTTGCAAGAGTTTATCAAGCGATTAAAGTATTTATTTCATGATTAGGGTTTGAGCTAGGGTTAAGATTAGGGTTAAAGTTATAGTTAATATTAGGGTTAGGACTAGAGCTAGGATTAATATTGAGGCTAGGGTAATTCTAGTAGATAGTATTTATCAAAAAGATAGTAAGTATAAAAGATAGTACCTATGGAAAAAGAGTATTTTGGAAAGACATACTTATCCACATACTAGCTTTTGGAAATAAGTACAAACAAATATTTAGCCAATAACTTCGCTCAATGAAACGCATCCTTCTCCACCGTATAGGTTTTGTAAATTCTGCACTCCGATACTTTGACACCTTATCTTGATAAATGTCACATCAGCACAGTTCATTATTATGTCTCTGGATGCAGAAAGTGAAATGTTATGAGTGACCGAGTGATCGATGGAGTGACGCCTTTATACGTGAACCACTCTCTTGAGACAAATGAAGTGATTGTAGACATGCAGGGTGGGGGATGTTCCGGGGTACATAGGGGGTGAGGAGGGGGGGGGGGCCCTGTGAGAAAATTATATTGTTGACAGGGTGGGCTGAAGAAATATTTTATCTGAGGAAGCTGAAAGACAGGAATGAAGGTTAAAAGTACTCTATAAGGGAATGTATGTTGTATGTATGTATGTATGTATGTATGTATGTATGTACGTAGGTACGTACGTATGTTTGTATGAAATTCTAAAAACCTCATATTATGCGGCCATCAGCCAATCACAACGCGTCTTACATAGCAATGAATCTCGTGGTTATTTTCATATCAACAAATATATTTTTCTCAGTTTTTGTTTTCCACGCATTTCATCTAATTTGTATATCAATTGAATTGTCTTGGGGTGTATCGTTTCGTCCCGGAAGGGGGTGGGGTGTCATTTATCTCCGACGAAGGGGGATATCTAACCTGGGATGACATCCCGAAGGACCTTACCAGTGGCGCAGCCAGGGTTTCACAAATGAGGGTTTTCCTCTGAAAATTAAATGCTGACTTCTTTGTTATATTATTACCGAAATTCTGTTTGTACCTATATACACTGAGAAATTGTATACCTACATACATACTTGTTAAATTCTGCATTGTTTTTCTGTACATTTTTCACCAAATCGTCAAAGGTTAGGGTTTATGTCTAAAATGTCGCATTTTGGTATGATTTTATACCAAGAAAATACTTTCAGTGGCGGATCCATAGGGAGACGATGGGGACGATCGCTCTCCCCCCCGAACACTACACAATCGTTTTATTTTTTTACACGTTAATTTAAAGCTTGATGGAGCGATCGCCCCCCGTCCCCCTTACATAGTTAACAAACTTGTTCGTAAGAAATCAATGTAAAGGTTCTAGAGATACAGATATATTTTGGCTGTTTATTAAAATCATGCAATTTTATAAACTTTTAACACGTAAACTAGATTTTACTTGCTAAAAAACACTTAAAATCTAGTTGACAATTGACTAGAAAAAAGGGTAAGCTCTGAAAATCGACCCCCCCCCCTCCCTACTGGATGGTCTGGATCCGCCATTGAATACTTTTTTATTTCAAATCTGGGGGGTTATGAACCTTAGGACCGCCGCGACTACGCCACTATGGCTCCCACTCGACCAAACTTGAACCCCCCACGGTTTGAATAATACTTGTCGCGCGTGAAGTACTCTGTAGATTGCTTTTTTTCGCCTTAAAAAATTTATGCGTTTTGTGCTTTGAATAATAAAACATGTTTACTGAGAAATAACGGAGTGTGGTTGGTGACGAGGTAGATAACCGGACTCGGATGAAAGAGGTACGGGTTCGGTACAGGTACAGGTGAAGGCTTACTGTGTCGCTAACTCGCTGCACCCTTTAGTAAGACGTCTAAATCGGCAGTTTTTGTCTGAGATATTGTTCATGTGGTACGGTAATCCGGACGTTAAACTGAAGTTAAACTATAACTTGCGGCACCCCTTAGTAAGACGATTAAATTAACAACTAAGAAATCGGTCAAAGTTAATACGGTAATCCAGACGTTAAAGTTAAATTTAAATATTATTTAATTTAATAAATAATAATTTAATAAATTAATAATGTGTAATAATAATTCTATATGATATTAGCTGATGAAGATGATGATGTTAATTAATAATATGTAATTCTTATTCTATTAATTTGTGACGTCAGATGATGAAGATGATGATGATGAAGTTAGAGCAATAGTTTCAGTTTTGCTGGATGGAATTGAAACAAGTTTGGAATTGCTTCAACCAAATATTATTAAGGTTTGCCATAATTTTCTTTTAAATTTGTATCTAGCTAGGAGGGGTATCGAGGACTGGGGATGGGGGGGGGGGGGGGTTAAGTAGCAAAACAGTAAAAGATGTGTTTTTACCATGGTTAAAATTATTTACTGTAGTAATGCGGTCAATTTACTATGGTAATACCGTGGTAAATTCTTTCCTGGGAGGGATATCATTTGGCGAGGGCAAGGGTTCTCACCACCTTCTGTTATATGAGTATGTTTTTCTGACATGTACTTGAGTGGATTTTCAGCATATTGCCCTCGAAGAAAAGGGTTGTAACAAATTGTGTCCAGGAATAGTAGGCCTACTGTTTGTATTCTTTTATATTATTATAAGCACTAGAGGCATCGTAGAAAATATCTGAAAACAAAAAAAGGTCATCAGCTGCTTTTTAAAAATTGTTTTGCCCACCCCCCTCCTAGAAAAAGTATATTCAGGAAAAATTATATTCAAGAAAAGGATTCTAGGACGTTTCGTCCAAAGATGATTCGTCAACGGACTGTTTATCAAAATTATTCTTATAACGGGCGAATCTTATAACCCCTAACCATAACCCTAACCTTAACCCTAACAATAATCATAACCCTAAGCTAGGCCCTAAGCCTAACGAATATCCTTGACGAACAGACGAATATCCTTGACGAAGAGTCCGTTGACGAAACGTCCTTTGACGAAACGTCCGCATACCTAAAAAACAATACAATGAAAACAAAAGTAATTATTTTTCTTTTTTTTCGCTTGCAGCCTTACGAAATTAAAGACTTCATTGACTCCTTGTCTTTGCCCATCGATGCCTATTGCATTGTCTACAGTACGACAAGTGGACAATCTTTTCAGTTTGCCTCCAATATTCTACGTGAATTAAAAAGACAAGGATTGTCCACGGGGGAAAAGGCGGCCATCTTGGTAGGGAATAAAGCGGATCTAGAGAGACACAGACAGGTACCGGTGGACGGTCAGTGGGAATTTTTTTGTTATTAAAGTTATTATATTTAGTTTCTGTGTAAAGAAAATTACTAATCGATCTACTCTAGTTGTTTTTTTAAGTTATAATTAAATTATTTTAATTATAGATTATTATATTAAATCTTGGTAATAAATTTCATTTGTTGTTAACAGCCTCTTATTAATTTAGTTCTGAAATTTTTATTTTGAAATTTGAAGCTAATTCTAATTTTGACGCTAAAATTGATGGTGTAAAAGAATTAACTCTAACCTTAGCACAATTTAATTTCATTAATTAATTGACTTTTTAACTAATTAACTAATCAATTAATTATCTAATTAACTAACTAATTAATTAATTAATTGACTGCAATTTTAACTCTAACCTTAACTGTAATTAGAACTGTGACTCTAACCTTAAACCTAACTGCAAGTCCAACTCTAATCTTAACCCTTTCAGTACAATTTTACATCTTATATATCTTACCCTAACTCGGAAAATTAAAGGTTTAATTAATTATAATTTAACCCCGAATCTAATCCTAACCCTAACCTCAATCCTAAACCTAACCCTAACTCAAACCCTAAAAATCGTTTTTAACTTCAAATTTAAAATAATTTTCAATGAATTAAGAATTATTATTACTTTTAAAATTTATCGGTTTTTTATAAATCGATTTTTATTTAGAGGGCAAATCCACCGCCGCAAAATACGGAACAAAATTCATCGAAGTATCGGCCGTCCTAAATCACAACATCGACGTCCTATTAGTGGGTCTCCTCAGACAAATCGACCTCAAGCGGGGCTCCAGGGGCCCCGGGGCGCCCCTTGGGGGGGAACGCGTCAAGGATTCCGTGGGAACGGGGTGCTACATAGGGAGGGAAATAGTGGAAATGATTATGGGAAAACAGAGGAAGTTGTTTCGGTCGTGCGATAATCTACTGATTTTGTGATTTAAACGTCACATCAGCACAGATGGAGATTATTTATGTGTCTGTGTAGGTGTGTGTGTGTCTCTGTTTGTGTGGCTCTCTTTTTCTTTTTCTCTCACTCTGTTTCTGTCTGTGTGTGTATATGTTTATATGTGTGTGTCTCTGTTTGTGTGTGTCTCTCTCTCGCTCTGATTCTTTGTCTCTCTGTGTATGTGTGTTTGTATGTGTATCAGTGTACAGAAATCAAGTGATGAGTGAACGGGCGAGATACACAATTTGACACGGGGGGACTACGCGGCAACTTAACACAATATTTACTTCTAAACTTTAAACTTTTCTAATAAAGTTACATAATTATAATAAAATGACTTAATTTTATTGTTTGAATTAAATATTTGAAACTTTTTTTAGTTAAGTAAGGGAACGCCAGGGTTGCAGCCCCCCCCCCCCCGCCCCCAAGAGGAAAGTTTTAAAATTAGTAGTTTGCAGAACATATTATATATAATATTAACGAATATTAGAAATTAGAATATTAAATCTATTCTATCATAAAATATAGTTCAAAGAACATATCAAATAGCCCCTACTAAACGGCCCCGAATACATTAATCCGACAAAACGGCCCCGAATACATTAAGCCGACAAAACGGCCCGGTCAATTAATTCGTTCAATAACCCTAACTCTAACTAACACTAAACTTAACCCAAACCATAGAACTGAGCCCTGCTTTAATCCGAACCCTAATCTGTATCTTAACTCCAACCCAAAAACCTGAAAATTAACAGTCGCGGCCCATTTTTCGGGACCGTTTTGTCGGCTCACGAAATAGAATATATATTTTATACAAAACAGTCATAAACAGAACACATAGCTTCTTACAGTAAACGAAGTGAATGATTGAATAATGTGAATAGAATGAATGCTGAATAACATGAATGACGTCGGCAACTGAATACACGGGATATCGTCAATAATTTCACTAGCTGAATAGAGGAATGATGTGAATAGCTGCATAATAAACTGAATAGATTGAGTAATAAAATTTACGAATAACGTGAATAGATGAGCAACTGATGAATAGCGCCACAGCTGAATAAATGAATATAGCTGAATAGTTTGAGTAGATGAATAGATACTTGAATAGCTGAATGACTGGATAGCTGAATAACTTACTTGAATAGCTGAATAACTGAATAGCTGAATAACGTACTTGAATAGCTGAATAACACTGAAAAAGTAAATAGACAGAATAGCGCGCGTTTTAGCTTTGGTAACCTAGCTTTATGAAATTTTAATTATAATCATACAGCTTGATAACCAAAGATAAATAATTCGCTGTATTTTTTCCTTTAGTCGCCAGATGGCCGTTAGAAAATTTCACAACGTTTAGTTATTCCACTGTAACTCGGTGGCTCAGTTGGTAGATCGTCCCCCAGGTAGTATCAGAGTCGCGGGTTCGAATCTCGGCCGAAGCTGTTTTCAATATCGACAAATAAAAGGGATCCGAATATTAACTTTTAGGATTGGGGTTAAGTTTTGGGTTGCAATAGAGATTAATAATGAGAAAATTCAAGTTGCAATGAGGTACAAATGCTGAAGAAAACTTCCCCCCCAACACTCCACCTGGAAAAAGTTGAAATGTTCTTAAGTACACATTTATATGAAATAGAAGTTTTATTTAAAAATATATATTTATTAAATTGTAATTTACAATCGCAATTCCGATATAAAGATCTTTGAAGTGCATTTTTATAAGTGACACTGGACTGTCATTTAGAGATGAAAATTAATGATTGAAATCGAGAGAAAAAATATAAAGAAATACTTTGCATCAGTGATTTACTATAGTAGTAGTTCTACAATAGAGTCTCGACATATGAACTTATTTTAGAATTTGGTTTTAAAAAAAGGCACAAATAACCAGACATGACAAAGTTGAGAAAAGTCACTAAACTTTAATTTAAGTTTAACGTCTGGATTACCATATTATACGAATGATGTCTTAGAAGTAGCTATCAATTTAAGCGTCGTACTAAAGGGTGCAGCGAGTTAACGTTTAATTTAAGTTTAACGTCTTTAAAACCTATTATAATTATACGAATGATGTCTCAAACGTAGATGTTAATTTAAGCGTCTTACCAAAGGGTGCAACAAGTTATACTATAATAAGAATTACCAGGAATAAACCTCTACCAGTCTCGTCCGAGTCTGGCGCTCTACCGCTCTGCCAATGAGTTTACTTTAACCTAGTCATAACCCAAATCATAACTTTACAATAACTTAATACACTTATTTTGCTTAAATCAGGTTAAATTTAGCACAAATTTCGTCTGTTAAATTTAACGAATTTTTTATTACTAATTTCACTGTCACTAACTTAAACAAACTTGTTAAGCTAACTTTATATAATCTTTAAACATTTAACTAATAAAACTTAACTTAATAATCTATACTACGGTTAACAGTTTAGTTTAACAAAGGTTTACGTTAAAGTATTGTTGTTATTATAACTTGTTAACTCTCTTGGTTATCCATCTTTAACTTAAACGTTAACTTAATAAATACCCTATACCAGAATAAACTAATTAGTCATATAATTAACTAGTTATACGATTAAGTTAACTTGGTTTAAACTTAACCCCGCTTAACTGTGCAAAGTTACCAACTCTATGACTTGCATAATACAGGCCTACCTGCAGAATGACTGAATTTCAAAAACGCCCGTTTTTGTGAATTCAACATTGTGCAACAGATCAGCATGTATCTTTTGTTCATTTTTTTATTAGTCTTTTCAAAAACCAAAGTTTACAGCAAGGCTTTTCGTCATAACAAGCCGCGCCTTTTGACAAATGTTTACATCAAGGTTTGGGTTTTAACAATCCCCGCCTTGATGTAAATTAATTGTATTGTAGCTCTACTTCTAACCCTAATATGTCTTGTTAAATAGTTACCTCAAATGAATTATATCTGTATATAGCCAATTTATTTCATGAATAAAATAATTATTTACATAGTAATTAATTTATTTTAAAGTTAACCATTAAGTTAAATTTTTAATTTTATTAAATGTCTTTAAACGTCTAATTTCCAACCCTAACTCTAATCCTAACTCCAATCCTACTTGATAAATAAGCCTAATTATCTGTCGCTTATATAAATGTAACACATGTCCCTAACCCTATTCCTACAGCACTTAATTACAGTTCGAACTTTCATTATTAAAAGATAATCTTAATTCTAACCCTCATCATTAGCGCTAACCCTAATTCTAATCCTATTTATAATAATGTCATCGTAATAACAAGGCAAGCGTGTAAAATTTCAAGTGATATTTCAATTCCACTAATTGAGTATCAGTATTCTGATACTCAATTAGCATTCACACCAAAAAGTATAATTTTGTACTAACTATTACATTATTATAGTTGAGGTTTGTAAAATTTAATTATCATTTCGATTCTCTAGAATAGAAAAATATATAAAAATATATATATTTTGTGCGCATTTTCGACGTTCACACGATATGCTTGTATCATAAGTAATGATACGATTGTATCATAATTAAAGTGTATCATCAATGATATGATCTGTCATTCTCGCTTGGTTGAATGCAAAGAATAAAGTCTAGCTAGAGTTCAAAATTAACCGAAACTTTTTTTCGTTTACATAATATGACGTGAATGCACGGCACGATTTCGCTAAGACGTCGTATAAGATATCTCATACGATGTCTCATAAGATGTCTTATCGAAAATCGTTGCTTGTAGCTAATTAAAGCTGTATAAACAATGACCCGTCAAAACGGTTGGGACAATTCGACCCGATTATTAGTTATTAGGGTTAGGGTTTGAGTTAGGATAAGATTAATTAGAGTTAGGATTTGAGTTAGGGTTAGTACTAGAGTGAAGGTTAAGTTTCGGAAAGGTTAGGCTTATGATTATTTAATGACTTGACGGGCCGTTTTGTCGGGTGACTGTATTTGGGGCCGTTTTGTCGGGTTATTGTATTCGGGGCCGTTTTGTCGGGTTAATCTATTCGGGGCCATTTTGTAGGGGTACCAACACACACTTGTGAGCCACATATTGTTTGAAATCAGCTTAATTGTATTTTTGTTTGTTGGCTTAAAAACATAGACAATCAGCTCACTCACTACCTTCTCTATTTATGTTAAATCTTTCTTCTCTTTTATGTTCTTGTTCTTGTTTTTCTTGCCATTGTTCTTTTTTTCTTGACATTGTTTTTCTTGTTATTCTTGTTCTTATTATTCTTGTTCTTGTAACTCTTGTTCTTGTTATTTTTGTTCTTGTTCTTGTTATTCTTGTTCTTGTTAATCTTGTTCTTGTTAATCTTGTTCTTGTAAACCTTATTCTTATTATTCTTGGTCTTGTTAGTCTTGTTCTTGTAACTCTTGTTATTCTTGTTTTTCTTATTCTTATTCTTGTAATTCTTGTTTTTATTCTACTCCCTAAAATCTCTCAACTTAAAATATCACCGTCTCTGAATCGAGCTTTAACTACTCGCAATATTCAGTCCATTGTATTTCATTATTATACACAAAAGAT
>JAQIXG010003311.1:0-15230 GCA_034700105.1 Oconnorella tubifera
AATGTTATCTTAAAATACAAGGATTTTAAAATAAAATTCTTACACACGATTTTTAAACAAAGCATTTTATCTTTACGATGTTTTTTTTACATTTTTCAAAATCTTGCGCAAACATGATTTGTCAAAACTTAAAATACACTAAAAATATTTTTCTTAATGAATCAATGAATCAAATAATGATAAAAAGGATGATTTGAAAGCGTAATATCCTGAAATGCTCTATCTCGCCTATTTATGGTAATAACAATATTTACCGCTCTTATAGTTAAATAAATCAATGTGGCCATCTAGTGCTATGCCAGCGATATGTATCAATGTATTAAGAATTAACGGATAAACGATAATTTCAAATCTGAACATAATTTGAGACAATCAGGGTTCGTCCTACCAAATAAGCGCCCCCTTCCCAAAAGTCCTATTTACTATAATTTTAATAATATTCCCAAATATTATATTTTAATCAGAGTACACATTTTAATTGACAATTATATTCAACATAACATAATAGCAGTTTGATAAACAAATAAGAGAAAAATTGCATAGTTGAAAACTTCTGTTTGTTTCCGTTATCTTGTTGCTTAAAAGTCACATCAGCACAATGTCACTTTAAGCAACATCAACGGCCAATAAATGATTGATTCAGTTTTATAATATCTATTTTTTACTTGTAATCATCATAAGAGAAGGTAAACAATGATGTTAATGATGACAAAATGATTATAAAATTTCTAATGACGACAAAGAATGTTGTGAATTTAATTTTCTAAAACCAGGTAATCAGTGAACACTTGACTCGTACACGGGTATAAAAAAATTTCATTTTCACATTTTTTTTGAAAGTATACTGTATATGTTGCTTGAAGCAATGAATTATCTCAATTTTGCATAGATCTGTAGATGAAGCGACAATATAAAATATCTGAGAGACTTTACATAATACAAGATACACAGACAGATATAATTAGAAAGATCCAAACACAGACGCTATGAACATTATCCTTAAAGTGCAATAGCTTCTTGACATCTATAATGTGGCTGATTGCCATATTATAGAAGTTACCCTAACAAAATATTGCTACCTAAGTATATAAGAGCCATAGGAATTCTATATTATGGTGTTTCATACATACATACGTACATACCAAGTATAATATATACTAAGATAATATATAAACAACTGACTCAAATAGATTAGAAACCTATTAAATGTTAGACCGTATTAAAAACTCAATTAATAATTATTACTATTTGAAAGTAATGTATCTATGTTTAATGCAAATATTTAACATACAAACCGTACAAGTAAATTGCGCATTACACACAATTAACCAATTAGTACCCTGTACAGATGTCAATTATTTAATAAGAGAAAACAAAAAATATGATCATGCTAAATACCATATGATTGCTTCCTTATGACTAATATCACATCAGCGCAAAAACGATATCTAATAAGAGCAATGATTAAATTATATAACATTTGATCAGAGTAAGAAAAAGTCTAAGATGATATCTGTGTTGTGAACTAAGTGTAGAGAAATTAAATGTTAAATGAATGTCTGGCTTTCATTTTATGTTTCATTACGGAATATTGAACTGATTTGTGATCTCAAAAGACCATAAATTTTAGTACTCTATTATTTAACTCTAAGTGTAATTACTGCTATTAATTATTCTGGTCAAATTATACCCATCCATTTGTACAGAGCAATAGTTTAAAACTGCATGGATTAATATAAATGACACTATGTAAAATTACACGGCATATTTAAAATGTGGATTGTATTATTTCATATAATATCGAGTATATAACAAAAAGAGATAATATACAACTGAAGATAATAAAATCATTGATTATAATTTATCTATTATTTGCATCCAGTCAATTATACAAAATAATGATAATTGATCAAATTAATCTAAATGTAACAAAATGAAATAGTCTTATTTAATTCACATGAAATGTATGAAATAAATATGTTATATTCTCTTCTATGTATAAATGGAATGAAAAAGAGGGAATGATATTTTAAATTTTAAACAATTCAACATATAAAATAATAGATACAAAAGAAAGATGTAGATACTGAGACAATAAGATCTAACTAAAATGTTATAATAAAATCATATACAATAAAATCATTCCATTAAATATTTGTATTGAATTCACAGCAATTATAAAAATGCTATAAATTATATAAACTATATTAGGAACAAAACTGTATAGTAGTGTGCAATTAGAAGAAATTACATGGACAGAGTGCGATGACATATCCAATTAAACATCTGGTCAACACTGTATCTATCAAGCAAAAAATGTCTAAAAGATTGAAATTTTCAAAGTAAAACGGCAAAGTTGTATTATTGCAAAAACTGGATTATGAACTAGTATTAAGATAAAGTCTTTTTATTTAAATATATTGATTTTGTTTTGTTTTGAATCTAAAACAACACTGACAGGAATATTAAATATTAACAAAATTTATATTAAAACATTATAAATTTAACGTTAAAAAGAAAGCTGACAATATTTAACACTTGTATGAGATTTTCAGTAATTTATGCATTAAAAAATGACTTTATAATTTTATAAATGAGATTCAATAAATGCAGATCTGTAATTAAGAATTTAAATATAATTAATTCTAACAGAATTATAATAATTTTAAGAGAATTTAAATTTATACAGCAAAAGTCAATAGAGAGTGAGCCAATAACTTTTAAACATGAAAGGATTAAATCGAGCCAAAATTAAAATTAAGCCCATATTTTATGCATGAATATTGAATGACATGTTGTAAACTAATGTATACACGACAAAATATGAGTAGGCTAGAGTATAAATATATTGATTAATTCTCATACTTTCAAGATTGTGTGATTTTGTGCAAATTCAGCTTATAATTTACGAAGACAATTAATTTTAAAAATTATATTTCGCAATAAAATATTACTAAATTACAAGGAATGTTGTAAAATACAAATAAATAAATTAGCATATAGAAAACTTAGGCCATAAAAATCCAACTTGATAACAGAAGAATAACTACAATTAAATAAAATGTGTTTTTTTACAATTCAACAAAATTAGCATTAAGGAATGTGTCGACAAATTAAACTTCACAATTAAAATTCACTGTTGGAATGTGACATTCAAAATCTAAAAAGATTCATACATCTATCATTCCCATTTATATTAGCATTGTTTCATTTCAATAGCAATTATAATAATTTAAAATTTGACTTTAATGCTACGATAAATCTTTTTTGTACAAGATTCTTATACACTGTGTCCCAAAAACACAGCCCGGTGAATAAAATAAACTAGGCCAATACGTTAGAGATGTAACTTTAAGAGATACTGCATAGTACTACAAATGATCAGAGAATAATTTAAATGATATTACAAAAAATCTCTTGAAATAAATACCCTGACAAGTCAGTCAAAGAAACACTAACCTGAGAAATTGTCTTCAGAATGAATTTACTAATCCTAACACTAAACATAAATCCAAATTGAACTTCTAACCAATATTTAACTTTATCCCTAGCACTAATCTCAATAACAACCCTAATAATTACTTGTTGATTTGTAAGGATCAAACTAAAAATACATTTGAGCACAAAATTCGGAAAGCAGTATATTTTAGATTTTAAACAACAACAGTCATCAGAAAATTAATTATTTATAAAATAGTTAAAATATTACAAATACAAACTGAAAAAACTACAATTACAAATAAGGAAATGCATTAAATGCAAAACATATCCCATGCAAGCAATGCACCTGAGTACAGAAGTTAAAATCCTGTCGGCAGATTCTTTACATCTTTCTAGAAATGTATTCAATGAATATAATAAGCCTAATGAAATATAATTCACTTAAAAATAACATACCTATATATACAAAATAAGAGAGTTTTAATTGGGTATGCAAATTAGTTAGTAATCATTTATGCAATGAGATAGTCATGAGTAGCTACCAACTTAATCATTTTATTATACATAAAAATTATGATGGCCACAGCTATATGAAGATATTTTCTCAATATTGCATCCAAACAGTTCTATTATATTATACAGTATATGTATCTGCATTAAACTCTACAATTTGAGTATCTTGGAGTTATAGCCAAATCCAGAGAGCCAACATGTACCGATACTGATTACTTAAAGTTGTGTTAAATCACACAATTCTTTGACAACAAAGCTATTCAGCGACATCAGTTATTCTATAATTAAATATTTACTATTTGAATGATAATATGGTCCAGCTGTAGTTGTTTATATACTGTTAATTATTTGTTCAATAATCCAACACTTTTAAACATAAGAATTAAACACTTCCCTAACCCTAAATGACACGTAAAACGAAGATAAAGGGAACTCATAAGTAGTATATTTTCATACTGTGCCTAGAGATCTAGCATCTCACAGAAGATAAGACTCGCTAGAACAGTGATTACAGAGCTGGATTCGCACAAACAGGTTCAAATCCTAACAAGCTCACTATTGCACTAACTAGCTGCACCCTTTAGTAAGACGCCTTAATTTACACCTATTTCTGAGACATCATTCATATAATACGGTAATCTATGACGTTAAACTTAAACTAATTTGACGCGTTAAAAGCTAAGAAAGGAACTCTCTTTCTAGTTGACATCTTGACAACGCTAGTCCTAGTGACTTGGCAGGAAGTGGCTTAGTACCGTCATCCTTCTGACCCACGACATCAATATCCAACAGCGTCCTTCGTGCGTCCACAGCAAATCCCGCCCCTCCAGCAAGATAAACCCCTCCCACCGCTACAAACCCCTCCCCTAAAGGCGGAGTCGAACAACTAGCCGTGGGCGTCCCCGACTTAGCCGAAAAATACGACGAATCATCTCCTCCAGAGCTAATTGTTTCAAATAACGGAGTGGGTGTCGGCCTACTGCGCGGTGAGCCATGATTGGCTGTAGCAGGATGATGGATGGGTGAAGCGCGTCTGAGTATCCCAGCGTGTGGGCGGGGCCTGGGGATGATATCAAGCGTGACCGGACGCTCTGCTGATCCCACAATCGTGTGCAGCACTGGACCGCAACGCTCCTGACTGGATGATCTCCGTGACAGCGCCACAGGGGGAGGGGGACAGATAGGTGGCACTGGGATAGCCCCCGCGTGACACCGTGAACCCTCTTGTAGATCGATACCAGTATCAACCGTGCTGCTAATCACAGCGGGGGAACAACCTGACGTTACCGATGGCGTTCGTTTATGACTGGTAACAGACGGACTCGAACTGTCAAACTGTCTAGAAACGTCATCAAACTGTCGCTGAGGCGTTGACTTTGGTGTTGTCCAAGGCGTCACATCAAGCACAGAACTTGTGTCAGACATCTGACGTTGATACTCGACGAATGCTTTATCCGTGGACGGAGAGAGAGATATAAGCGCCATGTCCGCTTCGTATAAAGCATCCTCAGCTGATCCCACACCTCGATGAAGTAACCCAGACGGGGGAGACAGGCTGTCTACAGACGGTGTCATTCGGTTATCGCCACCGGGCATGCGCCCTTCTCCTCCATATCCAGGCGCAGCGGCAGAGTCATAGAATGACTCGGCAAATCTAATCGGTACGTCAAAATTAACGGTTGGTCGGTAACGATTCTGCTGCCCGTGATAAGTACTGTGCTGAACGCCTGACGGACTCGTAAACTGATGCTCAGCTACGAGTTCCTTATCAACCTTTGCTCCCTCCAGTGATGACTTTGATCTGGGACGCATTTGAGTGAAAACAGTTGGAGGTACACGAGGGTGTGGCGTTGATGTGGTAGAGATTCGTACGTCAAACCCGGCACCTACACCAGCCAGCATGGCAGCCATGGTGTGGAGGATGGTATCAGTGCGTCGACGTACGAAAAAGCGTTTTAGAGTGTCGACATCGCTTGTGCTACCAGTTAGGGAGGTGGGGTGTGAGAGAAGGGAGGGGGTGAGGTTGGAGGGAGGACGGGTCTTGGACTCACCGAGGTGTTCAGGCCATTCGTCATCTTCATAATCTGACAATGAAATGTGCAATAATGTTAAAATATTTAAATAAGAATAAGGTTACTTTTATCATCTGGAAAACCATTACCGTATTATATGAATGAAGTCAAAGACGCAGCTGTCAATTTAAGCACCTTACTAAAGGGTGTGGCAAGTTGGAGAAATAGTGAGCAATCCGGGAATTCGAACCTATTGATTTCGAATCCAGAGCTCTAAATACTTCGCAAACAAGCTTGCAGTTGATTTACTTTATTCAGTTTATGAGTATTTGATATCTTTTAAAGTCGATTGTATTACATTTTATCACTCAAGATACAAACAGCATAAATTCAAAATAAAATAAAAATCAATGAAGAAAAGAAAATATCGCACCCATCTCCTGTAGTGCCCCTATGTTAGAATGTCCCCCAATATGTCGTAGAGATCTGTCAATATTAGGCGCACTCTTGCTCCCTCTAATGTCTGCAGTGACTGGGAGACGATAAGCTTTATCTCTCAGAACACTACTGGGACCCCAAGTCTTGCCTTTCACTCCATCTATTGGATCTACAAAGATAGATGCACTACTAGTGTTGATATAAAAAAAATAATATATTTGTGTGTTCAACATTTTATTTGTAGGTTAATGTCATATCGGCACAATAAAGCTATTTAATAAGTTGTGAACTGTAAATTGATGTGATGTGAACCGGCATTTAGATGCCGGCATTTAGATCTAAATGCCAGCAGTCAAATGCTGGCAGTCAAATGCTGGCAGTCAAATGCTGGCAATCAGATGCCGGCAACTAAATGCAGGCAGTACAATGCCTGTAATAAATAATTTTTTATTATCGTCTCACAATTGCATGATTTAATTTTCGATAATATAATTTATATACGCTCCTGATTTTGTTTGATTAACAATTTCACTCAATATGATCAGCGAATGTTATACCAAATGACTGATTTAAACTAAAATATAAAAGTCTTACAAGCAATGGCCCGAAGCCTTGGTGGGTAGCTGGGGGATGCGGGGGGCGTATCAGGGGTTACTTGATGCCGATTGGTTCCCGGACGAGCCACACCTTCAACCAATCGCTGCTCATCGTGCTGCACTGTGATAGTGTGACGGAAATCTGTAAAATATCAACGTAAAAAAATCTGTGTCAAAACAATGTAAACATCAATGCAAAAAACGATGTAAAAACAGTGTACAAGTTGACGTAAAAATCAATGTAATAATCAATGTGTAAAACAATGTAAAAATCGATGTAAAAATAAGTGTAAAAATATTAAAATATATTTACAAATCAATCAAAAACTCAATTTAAAAATCAATGTAAAATGAAAAGAAAAATGTACATCATGTCAAAAAGAAGTTTGATCATAAATGCCAGCTAACAAATTCCTTCTAATAACTTGTATCCTAAAATCACTTGCCCCTAATTTCACTTTTCACTAATATTATGATTTTAAGTAAACTATAAGATAGCACAGTGGTACTGCAAGCCATGTAAATATTTTGTTACAATAACAATCTTATAATTATAAAAACACCATACGAGTGCAATTATAATACATTATCAAGAAAACCCTGCATAAAATATCAAGAAGTTTTAATAAACATCAATATTTGATGTTATTACAGATACTACAACGCTCATACAAACAGTTTCTTTCAATTTAATCACCAAACATTTCCTATTTAAGGATTATTCATAAACTCAACATCGACAGAAAAAACTGCCTGGAGAATAAAATGCTCATTAAGCGTGAAAAGCAAAGAGGATCTAGTAATTAATTATTTACATCCCAATGCTATTGATCTCATTCACTCTGTGGATCAGCCGAGTCGCTCTCATAAAGACTGCAACAGAAAACTGTCTCTTTCCATTATCACAGCTTGGCTTTAAATATTGCTCTTAAGCTCACACTGAGCAGCTTATGATAAAATGGCATAAAATTGTAATATAAATAAACCTGAAAAGATTAAACCAGTAATGATTTTAGTAGTAACATCTCTCTTATAAGACCACAGCTTCTTACCCATATATGGAGACATTTAATTTTAATTGTAAATTTATATTAGCAATATATTATTTAATACACTGTGTTAGCTAGGTGTGTTTAACATTTGTGGTGAACATTTGAATACAAAATTAATGAATAATATTTAAGTTAAATTGTGGCTCAATATTTGATAATTTTTGCTGTATGATTACTTGCATTAAAAAACTAGTAACTTGATTGCACTTTTAGTATTTGTGCACTACACATGAGTTCTTAGCTAGATTTTTATTCTATCTTTTTCTTATATTGTTGATTCTTCACTTTATGTGAATAATATTAGTAATATATTACAACTTTTACCATATTTGATCTATTGAGGTACACTGACTTAAAATAGTCACTTTTCCTTATTATATATACTAACTTTTACGAAAACTAATATTCTACGCATGTCCCCTTGCATGAATGCTGTTAAGTCGTCGTAACCAATTAAATAAAATATCAAATTATTTTACTTATATAAATAAAAAACTGTATAAAAAAAATCTGTACAAGCAAAACAACAACAATTAACCACACAACAAACTCTCGCACCTGATGGTTCGCTGATACTCTTAGCACTCGTAGACTTGAGTAGCTTAAGTCGGCTCTTTGTAAACTTTCCATTACGTTTCTTGGGCGTTGGCTTACTAGTTATCTGTTGCAAGATCATGATATTCAGCTCTCGCTCCACTAACTCAATCTCTCGTTTCGCTAACTCTTGCTCTCGCTGACTCAGCGCATCATCATGTAGACGCTGTTGCTCCGCAGCACGACTTAGCTCCTCTTCGCGAGATCGTAATTCCTGAGCGCGACATATCAATGACGTATTAACGATAACAAAATCACATATATATAGTTTGTCAAAAACTATTGACAAACAAGTATACAAAACTTTCAATGACATCAAATTTATTCTTATCTGATGATGATTTATAATACACTAAATAAAGTAAAATTCAACAAACTAGTAACCAAAAAGCTGATATTAAAGATATAATAAAAAAATTAATGAAAATGCAGACATACAACTGCAAAAATAAGATATAAAACTGCCTGTGTAAACAATGCAATGAAAATAATTTGTAATGGAAATAATTTTAATTGCAATGGAAAAAAGCCTATTAACAAGCACAAAACTCAACAAATTTAACTAAATCATGATAAACACATTAAGATGACGATAGAAATTAGAATGTTATAATCATGGATAAGTTTGAGGATTATATAATTACGATTGCAAATTACCTGTTCTTTAGATCTTAATTCTTCAAACATAGACTGTATTTCAATCTTCCAATCATCTTGCATCAAATGAAACGACTCGTGCGGTGTTTTTACAAACGCCGAGTCAGCAATCTCATCCAGTGATTCGAGGATCCTACTGAAAGTTGGCCTTTCTCTGGGCTCCGGATGCCAGCATCCTATTAGAATATGAGAAATATTAAAATCTTGTAATATAAACAGCTTTTTCAAGTTAGTTAAACTTGCAAAATATTTAGAATTGTACGTGATAAGTCAATGATTGAAAGAGCATTTATTCTAAACTAAACATTCAATTTTATACCCTATAGTATGCTTCTTTATTGCTTAAAGTCAGCACAACTATAGGCTATTTATTGACAAGCTACAAACATGATCTGCAGAGATGATTGTTTTATACATAATAGAATAATGACTTAGCGTTTGACTTTTAAAAAAATTACTTAGAATTGTGTAGAGAATAATCAGCATTGAAGTGCATATTAAAAGATTATAGCAATTATATTATAAAGTACTGAATAAATAGCCCAACGTACTCTCAAGGAGCGCACAGAATGGCCTGGGGCAAGAAGAAGGAATAGGAAGAGTCAGCTTATTGACCGCTACTCCATAAGCCACAGCCAGTGTGTCGATTCCCTTGTATGGAGTCTCTCCTGTCAGCAACTCCCACACTACCACTCCATAGCTAAAAAATATAATTTCTCTTTGAAAACTTTGAGGATTAAATCTGATGGTTAAGAAGTATTAACAGTTAAAAGTTATTCAGAATATAAAGATTTATTAAGCTCATTTAGCTTATCGAAAGACTGAGCATAAAATAAGCGTCAGTAAATTATCAGATTCACAAACATCATACGATTGTAGTGGATATACTTGAGATGGATCACAATTAAATTAACTAACAAATGAGCCGTGACAATTCATTTAATAACTACATAATAAAATCGTAATATGCTTAACTTATCCCTAACCTTAATCATAACAAAAATAATAATAGCTAAAATTCTATACTTAACCCTAACCCTATGTCCAACCAGAATCCCAACCCTAAAATTAAGTTGGGGATAATCTAGACTCTAATGGATACACAAGCCTTTTGCCTAGTGCATACTATGAGCTTATATAAAGGCATTTCCAGTATATAATTCCAGTATATAATTCCAGTATATAATTCCAGTATATAATTCCAGTATATAATTCCAGTATATAATTCTACATATATCTCGATGTACATAGCTTTCCTTGTGATCTTATTCACAGAAATAACACACAAAATAAAGAATTAAATCCAAACATTTCTACAAAGTACTGACCTCCAGACATCACTGGCCTTGGAGAAAGTTGAGTTTTTGATGACCTCAGGTGCCATCCAGGCGTACGTGCCCGCCGCACTCATACACGTCGTGCGATAAGCTTCACGCGCCAAACCAAAATCTGTGATCTTCAGAGTCTTACCTCGCAGATCATCATTCTCTATCTCTTCTGCCAACAGAACTACAAAAACAACAATAAAATTAATTGTAATCGCACTAATTCAGCTGATTCGCTTTATTATTATTAATTCATGAAATCTCTTTTTTTGTTAATTCAACAGAGCAAAGTTAAAGAATGTTTGTTGTAGTTATTAAAGAAGTTGAGTGATGGTTTTTGTAACTCAAGGAGTTAAGTCAAAATGCAATGATTCGCAAAATAAGTTGAATTATGCATCAGTTAACAAAGATATAAAATTGGCAGCTGGATTTCACATGATAAAAAATGACACTAAATCATGAACTTTAGATAAATTACCATAAAATAAGAATATAAATAAATACTTAACAGAACTCATAATTAATCTTCAAATATCTTACAGAACTCAGCACCTATTAAAACTGTCTCATAGTAATAATATTCCTCTACATATATGTAAAATAAAGCCAATACAGTACTTTCTAAACAATAGGTTTACAATAAAACCTGTCATGACATTATGGTAAAATGAGTCTTAATAAAATGAGTCTTAAAATACTAATATTCTCTCACCAATAATTGCTCAATTTTTCACTTAAAATAGCATTCAAAATTAGTAAAATAAACTTGGAGTTATAATGCAACATCACATAAATGTACATCATCTCTGTGAAATAAATGAATTCTTACACACAGTCCACAAAGAAATTCATATCTTGATCAATGACACCGATCTAATGCTTTCACACCAACCGTGACAAGTCAGTTTGGTTTATTAATCCATCACATGCATATTGTATGAGGCAAATATTTCTCTTCACCATTCAGGACAATTCTTCTCATTTCTAGTCACTTATTTCACTGCAGGTTTGGCTCTAAATTCATGCGACTCATTCTATCCATATGTAATTCGATTTTTTTTTTTAATCGAACCCACTTTAAAATTTCAATTGTAATCCTTATCCTAAAACAGTTTCTAATAATATAATTTAATTTAGTTTAGTTTGTAAAATATTTTCAAATCGCTAAGCACTTAAAAATACTGTTTTAATTCAGATTGAATCTGCATTCTTGTAATTTTTAAGCAATCTCACCAATATTACAAATAATATAAAATACATGAGCAATATTATGTTGCACATATGTATTTTATTTGAATGTACAGTGTATAGACATGACCTAAATATATACAGAGTTCATATGTGGAAAATTGATCCAAGATTTATATAAATGATGACTTACATTAAAGCCTGGAGTACAAAGAAACATTTATCAAATAAGAATTGTGCTATAATAAAATTTAATTTACCTAACATATTACCAAGAAATGCTAATAATACATAATCTTAACAATGTTCTATTTCTTGTCATTCTAATACAGCAGTCCCCAACTTTTCTGACGCTGTGACCCCTTGATAACGTTTGACAAGTTGTGTCGATCCCAACGATAAAATTTTAAAATTGTGGCGACCCCAACACAACAATTTGTTATATTTTTTGGTCAATATTTTTAAAAATGAATTAGCAAAGAAATAAAATGTTTAACATTACACTTTAAGTGTGTATTGTGCAATATACATTGCATGTACATTGCACAAAAAACTTATTTTTTATAAAAAAAAAAATTCTCAGGTCGCAGGCGACCCCTAACAAATTGTCAGGCGACCCCAGTTGGGGTCGCGATCCACAGGTTGGGAACCGCTGTTCTAAAGCGACTTTACTAGCTCTGTTATAAGATCAGATCTAATAAAGCCTAGTATTGAAAACGTATATATTCACTTCTAAATAAAGATATCATCTGAAGTTTTATCTCCCCTGAGTCCAAAACAACCCAGACATAAATGAAGACAAAGACAATACAAACAGACCCCCCCACCACCACCAAGATGACCTGGTGAGATTAAAGATTGTATGAAAAAAGAGGGGATGGATGGATGGGGGGGAGAGTGGTCGATGAGATCAATAGTTGCCAGTGACTAGAAATATGGATACTTTGTGGGCGGGATGTATCCAGTAGCTTGGACACAAATTTACTTCTCTGCAGGAAGTCATTAATACAGCCTCGGGCGACAAGCAGACCTCAGTAAATCAGATTAAAGAGAGACAAAGAGAATAGTTAAGATTCTTTAATAGGTATCAACATTATTCTGCAGCTACTAGATGCAGAATAATGTCACAAGAGTTATTACCATGGGTATTTCAATTAGATCATTTCCTCAAAAGTAATAATGATGGGTATATTATAAAACTACAAGTAGCATGTAAACTTCCAATCAGGATGTAAGGTGTGATATAAAAATAAAAGAAATTTGATTTATAGACAAATATTCATTCAATGAATTAACTTATAAATACGTTACCAAATGATACATTTATAGATGAAATGTAATTAATAATCAAACTTTTACAACATTACTTCTTTGTGGCCAATAAATTTGGTTTTTTGTCCTCTCACTTGGTTTTTTGAATGAGAGTATTTATAGAAAGAGTAAAGATTTCATTAGAACTATGAAAAATTTATAAGCTTTTAGTACGATGATAGTAAATATTGCATTAGTTTATCACAGAATATTGATGATGAAGATTATGTTTTAATTATGATTAAGTTTTACTAAATCAAACTGAATACAAGAATATACAATATTTGTCACTGATAACCGTGTTAGGGTTGCATAACACTGATTATTTAAAAGATTAATAAGAGTTAAGTTAAAATAAAAGCTTGAATTTAAAATAATAAAATTTATACAAAAATATAGGTAACTGGAATGTAAAACATAATGTTAATGGAAAGTCCAAGTCACAAATGCATTTTATTGCAATTATGACACATGCGACATATCAATCTTTAGCGTCAAGTGATAGCATTAGTTATAAGCAACTCAAAGAACATAGTCTAATAGCTTTTTAATAGCTATTTTCATCTTTCTTCATCTTTTTCAGGGAAATATTCAAGTGACAGAAAACTTGAAACAAAATAACCAAGTATCCAGACGACCACCTTCTCTAGTAAATGAATAACTATACAAGATTTAACAGCAAATGAATATATATTTTAAACATCATTATGTGCAATAAAACAAAAAAGCATATTATGATAAAGGAATAAATGTATAGGTTATAATTTTGTGTAGAAATCATAATCTTCACAAAATGATTTTTTAGCAACACTTATTTACTTGATGTCTTTTAAAACGAATGGACAAACTGAGTGTTGGAGTTGGCCGCTTGTCACAATAATGCTCTTATTAAATAATTCCCATGAATGGAAAGCGCAGACACACAGCAGCATGAAGGCAATGAGAAAATAAAATCACAGCTTCCTATGTGACCTATTTATTCATAGAATAATGCAGAGAAATATAAAGAAGCATAGAGACAGAAATACACACAAAGATACACATAAGCATCACAAAGACATATATTGGTATGTACAGTATAATAGCAAATACATTATACTTATACTGGCTTATAAATAAAATTATTAATATGCAATTTAAAAATGCCTACAAGTACAATATCAACAGCAAGCAATATAGAAAACACAATAATGAATGTCAAAATACAAAAAAATAAATGAATATAAGATGAATGAACTTGAGACATTAATAAGATGAGAATTTATAACGTCATCTCACATCCCATCAGCACAAAAAAAGACTAATTAATGACATATTGTAAACAAAGCTTACTGAAACCAAGAGATGAGAGCTGCTCAACAAAACTGAAAACTATGGAAGCCATCACAAAGATTTGACATTTTGGCTAATAAAAATAAACTGAAAATAGGTTGTAGATTAAATTCAGATTGAATATGAACTGAAATGCAAACACAACATAAAAAGAGCAACAAATGTTTAATACAGAGGCCAAATGAGAAAAAAAAACAATTATAATCCAGAGAAGAGGCATCATAGTGATCGTTTTCCTGTGCGTGTTCGTCAGTGTGAAATTGCAGGATATCTGTCCACTTCGTTCACTCCATGTGAGCCTGCATATGGATCTGAATGTCAGTGTCTATGTATGGGTCTATGTATCGGTCTTTGGGTGTGTGTTCGATACGTGTATTGGAGACACGCTGAGAATCGATATGCTGTAATCAGCCAAGCAATCGCTATATAGCACAACCAGGCATAAAATATAACAGGACTTAGAACAGCATTGAGTCCATAGCAAAACGATTCGCTTGTTTGTATGCATAGAGGGAGGACCCAACATTTGGAAATTAGTATTGTTTATAGTATTGTTTATAGTTATCTAATAAAAGTCACACAATTTATGATTTGTTTATTTGTTACTTAATGTCACATTAGCACAAAACGGCCCTTTATAAACTGAGATTTTATTCACGAAGCAAACTTATAAATACTGCATATTATTCTCCCAGCTAGTTAATTTTTTTTTCTTTTCCAAAAATAATTTACATGCCCCCCCCTCCCTCCCTTTAAAAGTAATGTTAATGA
>JAQIXG010003312.1:0-15219 GCA_034700105.1 Oconnorella tubifera
TAAAAATTAATCGAAAAATTACTGATCAAATGAATTTTAATCGATTAAAAATTTTAACGATTAATCGATTAATTAATTTTTAATTTCCGCAGCCCTACAAAAAAATATATAGTCGAATAGTCTATGAAATAAAAACAACTTATATTGCAAATTAAATTATACGACATTACCTGTCCAATCTTTGTATTGTGAGAAATAATATCAGAAGAGCTGACAATGCAAGTACACAATATGACTTCTGCATGTCTCAACACTGCAATCTTGGCATCTCTAATTGTAGTGCGATATTTAATAATCTCCTCATCGGTAATATGCTCAGGATCGGTGCGAATCCGTTCATCCATTGCTAGAATCTCTCTAGAAGTAAGAGACAATCAAAATCATAATAACATCAACAAAATATAAACAGTAATTGAACAGTAGATCAACTATTAGAAGTATCAGATTTCTGCAAGACAATATTAATCAAAACTTTTAATCATTTTAATCAAACAGTACAATGTATCATTTTGTCTTTTATTGTCTTTTGCTAGATCTTACAGATCTAGTAAAAGAGTAATTGCATATGAATACTCTTAATAATTTTCATAAACTGATAGACCAGTAGATTTATTTATTTATATAGATTTATTTATTTATAATGTTAATAAAAACTTACGCAGAAGCAGATATATCAGAATGACGAATCATATGATGAAGAGTAATATCCCTTAGGTCTGGATTAGAAGAGACTGGTTTTTGTTTTGAAGCGATCGTTGAACGATCAGGAAGAGGATAATCAACTAATTCAATCGTTTCACTGTAGACACGAATGATCTTTGGACAATGGCCTTTCAACTGCATAAGATATTCTATTGAAACAACAAACACAAAGCATAAAAGTATAAAGCATGTTAGTGTCTGATATGGTATCAGCCACTAACTGTTTTGATTTGTAAAACTAACAACTTTCTGCAATAATAGAATTGTTGCTACAATGTCTCATGTTAAATTTATTCACACATTATGATTGAGAGATATCAAATGTGATTATAATATAATATTTTAACAACAATCTACCCAAATTAAAAATTAAGTGTAGATTGATATAAATTAGCAGCAATTTATCATATATAGAGCCTACAATATATGTAGCACAATAAAATGAAACTATAAATTAGTTCTTATAAACGAAAAACACTGACTTGAAATAACATCAACTGATTTATTAGACGGTCCACAGCACAGTACTTGTGATAATGTTCCAGGTATCATATTGCAAAGAGCTTTATTGATCCTCACAAATAAATAAATGAGTCGAATGCCCATGACTGTCTTGCCAGTGCCTGGTGGACCTTGGATTAAAGTAAATCTTTGTCCCAAAGCTTTATTTACAGCATCATGCTGAATCTGATTCGGTGTAACCAGGCCTGGGATATCAAACGACTTCCAATTATTGGCTTCCTTTAAAAATTCTTTGTCTGTCACAAACAGGGCAAAAACGCAACAATTATATTAATAAACTCTTATACAATGATATCTCTGCAATCAAATCCATTGATCAGAATATAATGAAAACCGTTTGAATATATAAATATATATAGAGAAAATAAATTTAAAACGACTCACACTCAATAAGCAATGAATTGGATTAATTCTTAGCTTAACTTTGTGAGTTTCGAAAATATGAATGATACAGTACAGACAGATAAACAACTTTTCAACCAAAAATAAGAATTGATTCCATAATCAAATTCAACTGAAATAATGACTTTCAATAATGCCTTTAAAAATTATAACTTTGTAAATACTACCTAGTGGCTGAGGAGTTTTACCAAGTGCTATATCCGAAGCTACTTGATTATTCATCATCAAACTATAGATAGCATCCTCCATACGACTATGAAAGCAAAGCAATTCAAATATATTATCATCATTTAATAATATACACTTGTAAACTATCATGAAAAAGATTTAACTTAAACCTACACAATATTTAGTTTAAATTCTTTGAACTATCTTCATATTTTTAAACTGTTACTTACAAAAAATAATCTTTATTAATGTTTCTAAAAATGTTAATTTTTCAAGACACTTTTTAATATATCAAACAAATAAAAATTCTTTCTATTCCATACTATGTAACTATACCTGGAAGGAACACACTTTGAAATTAACTCAATTGTAGCCAATAGAGGCTGAGTAGGCGACTTTTCTAATATTTCACATGGCATATCAATACAGCTCTGATGCAACCGAATGAATACTTTGTAATTGCCATTCTTATCATCCTCAATAACTCGAGTTACTAAACAATGTGCAACCCATGTAATACACTGAGGCTGTATAATAATATTATCAATATTATTGAATGTGTCTGAAGTCATTGGCACATTAATGTTCGAATAACGTATACAAGCGTAATCAATACAACGCTGATTCTGTGTACTTGACTCTTCAATACCAATGTTATCTTCCTCATCATCTTCTTTAAATTTAATTTTACGGTCTTTACAGAAACGTATTCCAAGTACAAAAGAGCCAGTGTAAAAAGAATCATTTTTCTTCCATGTAATCGCAATGTGTCTAATAGTAACAGAATCATTTTGATGCACTGCATTATGGGCTGCCTCCATTGCAAGAACAGGCAACCAAGATGATTGATAAACTGTTATATCGCGATAACTTTGCTTGGTAGCTTGTAGTGAGGTTAGACTTGCAAAACATTTGACAGGACTCATTCGATGTTCAAGGCATATGTTTATTGAAGGAGTGAGATTAAATAGCTGCAAACCGGGTGAAAGCATTCCTTTCATTAACTCAGCTACTATCTGAACTTGAACTATGGATGCACGATTCAAGGTCATTTGATAATCACAGAAATGATGCTGAGCATTAACTATAGCTCCTTCTGAAGTAATGTCATTGACGAATAAGCCCTCAGTTTCAGAATCAATGAGCACTTCATTAAGACCAAAGGTTGCATCAAGTATTTTATCTCGATCATACGATACAACAGCCTGCAGAAGATTTCTCCATTCACTGCCTGTTGTACTTAAAATATAAGAAGAATTATTCAGCACTTTTACAACATTATAATCTAATGATAAATGCTCTGGTTTAACATCATAAATACGATGTGACCATCTGATTGTAATAGTTTCAGTAGCATCGTCAAACTCTGGCTTCTGTGCAGGATATAGACAAGAAAGTTTAGCTCGGGTTCTTGCTGAAGCAAGCGAAGGTATTTTTGGAAATTTCAACTGAATGTCTGAACTTGTAATTTTCTCAACCGTTGATAACATCATTACTGGTCTCTCTTGGAACTGCTGGGCTATAAACAACACATTTGTCGCTTGTTCATAACGCCGTACATTCGCAGCAACATCAGTGCAGTGACTACAAATATCCGTCATTTCTGCTTGCGTGTACGGACTGCTCAAACCATCAATGTAAGCATCTACCAACCTATGAACAACAAGATCAATATAGCGGCGTATAGGAGAAGTAAAGTGGCAGTACATAGAAACATTCTGTGAATAATGCAACTGATGATCTTGAGGTATATTTCCAGAGCATAAATATGCTGATTTTTGCTGGAGGTAGAACAAACGTAGCATCGCAACTGACATTTTGGGATGATTATCTGGCCCCAGCACCAGTGACTGAATCTTATTCAGATCATCTTCCCCTACTGCCGAACATATCTGACTCCACACAGTCTTCAAAACTTCCATTGTCGCTTTTTCACTTTTATCTGAAATTGGGATACAAGTGCAGGCATCGATACAGTGACATACTTCACCTTTGTACTTAAATGGTTGTGTCATTGCTACAGTGTTTCTTGCTTCTTCCAGAAATGTCTGCCGCCACTCAGAAAGTTCTAGTTCATCCGGAGGCAGCTGTGTGCGCAGTGGAGTGCACAACGGATAACGGTTGATGAGAAGCAATGCCACTTGTTGATTGGCCATTATCATAAGTTCCTCGATCATAAGATGAGCTTCTGGTGAGCTCACTGCATCTTCATCATGTCTAGTATACAAAGCAGCGCTACCCAAACGCTGACGTCTCCAAATTTGAGCAATACGATGGCACATTATAATACTGGACCTGTCTTCATCTGAAAGATATGCTTGATCCATTCTCTCTTCAATTTGACCTTTAATCAAAGCTTCAATGTCTTTGTATTCAAAACGATACCTTGATCGTATCACACATCGTTTTAATTGCACCTTCTGAACATCAGCCTTCGAATTGATAGTAATAAAAACACTAAGTGTTAGTCTGTCCTTCAATGGCAGCAGGCTACACAAATCTGAACTAATGCGCTCTGGAAACATTGGAATTGGATTATGTCCCTTAGGATAGAATGTAGAGCCTCTCGTTTTTGCTTCATTATCCAAGCATGTTCCTAGTCCTACAAAATATGACACATCTGCAATATGGATACCAATAAGATAGCAGCTGTTATGAAGTGCTTCCAAACTAATGGCATCATCTAGATCTGTAGAACCAGGTGGATCAATGGTATATGTCAGCTTGTCTCTATAATCAAGTCGCCTCACTGTATACTCTTCATGTGGAAGAGTGAAGTCAGATGGATACATAATCTGTAATTCTCTCATTGTATCCTCTTTAAAATGTCTTGGTATATAATGCTCAATATTCAGGATACCCATTGCTCGCTCTATTGTATCTCCAACAGGAAGTGTTCCAACAACAACACCAAGAGGTGCATAAAACTTAGCCTCCCATTTTAGATAACGAACGATAAATAATTTTGATGCAGGATTAAGTAGATCAACTGGCTCGTGATGATGAAAGATTATCCTACGATCTTTCGTGAATGTATACACGCATACATGACCTTTCTTCTGAGCATTCTGACTCAATTCAACATTGTAAATCTTGGGTATCCCTCGGTTAATGGGAACCATTAATCCCGTATTGTCTTCCTCAGGAATACATACAAACATTCGATACTTTGGATTTATTGCATGACGAACTACACCAATGACCTGACCCTGAATCAGATCTTTATCCGCTGCTTTGATAGCAGCATCATCCTCAGGATCCAAACGCAACAATTCTACAACAACCTCATCGTGGTTAAATGCTCGACCGCAGCGTAATCTGCTATTAATTCTGATGCGCTGCGGCATTGCACCAGTAACGTTAAGAGTCTTGGCGTACATTAACTGCGAATTATCTATAAACAATCGACAATGTTTGTAACGCTCTGGATCAGCGCGCACCATATCCAACAAACTCTGAGGCAAGTGATCAACATATATGTTGGTATTTTCATCATCAGATGCATCGAGATCGGAATCGTAATCATCATCATCGTCGTCCTCTCCAGTCAAAAGAGTTCTGCGCGTTTTTTTCATAGCAGCAGCATGGGAAGCTTGTTGGCGTTTATATTTAAGCACAGCATGACCATCGCGTTCTAGTAAACATACACAGTCAACTTTGAAAGGTTCTGCTGACTTTGAGGCAGCATCCTTTGGGCTGCGTTCAATTTCTCTGTTGGGTGATGAAAGAGCCTCTTTAGCCAACTGCTGAATAATACTGTCAGGCTCTATCTGGTAGTCCAAACTCCAATCTTCAAATACTCCTGCAAATAAAGAAAAATAAATTAAAACTAGCCAACAACATTCTTAAACTGATCTGTGATAATTTTTCTAAAGGGATTAACTTTACTTCTCATAATTTCTAACTATAATTATCACCACCATAATGCACATGTATAAAATTATTATGCCAGCTATAACAATCAAAATTAACAAGTAATGCAAAATAACTACATCTGTTTCAATAATTTTTGATGAACTGATTTTTTATAGTTACAATTAGAAATTGATACAAATAAAATATCTATAGAATGATCCAACTATGGCAGCTGTTGAAACAAGAGTCATTGAAAAGATTGAACAAGTAATATTATCACAATCTCTATGATCAAAATCATAAAACTTGACCATCAATCTATTGCGGAGTAAATTCAATTCAAAAGAAATGACGTCACAGAAATCCAATAAGAAATTCATTTCCTCACTTGTAAAATAAACTTAATAACTGTATCTCGATTAAATGTATTAGATTACATATATCATTAAAAAAATTAAAAATATAACACAAAAATATAAAACAATACTATCTAAAAATAGCCTCAAGGATGCTTATCATTATAACAATAATGCAAAGCAAAAATACCCCCAGGAACGTAACAAACCTTTCAAAGTCAATTCATTTTCAAACGTATTAAAATCTGCCTTCATTTCAGCGAATGCAGCATCCTGTTCATCAATATCTCCATTATCACGCACAACATTAACATTATCTTTCTCACTCTGCTGCTGCTCCATTAAGCTAGACAACATCTGAAGCTTACGTCCCCTCGGTGAATTCATCAAATTCTGAACCTGAGAGCGTATTGTATCAATAGTGACACTAGCTGGATGAATACTTTTAAGATTCTGACAATGTTTCAAATACACTCTCCAAATGCTCATTGATTCTCCAATTGCACAGAGCGCTACTGGATCACCAATGACAGCTACGAAAGAGCGAGCCCGCGTGAGGGCAGTGTTCAAAAGTTTTTGATCAGAGAGGAAACCAAAGTCACCGCAATCGCCATCACACTCAGAAGTGTTGCTCGATATTTGTGGTCCGTTGTCTGCCAAATGGCAAGTTCTTACTGTACTTAGGAAGACTGCACGGAATTCTGTGCCTTAAGTTAGAAAATAAATAGAACTTAGAAACAAAGTAATGAATTTTTAAAGTTTAATTTTAAAAAGAAAATAAAGTTATAATTAAATGTATAAAAATTACAAACTGGAAATCAGATTTTTGAACTCAATATTCAAACTGCACAACTAGCATCAACAAAATAAAGAATCGGTGAATTTAATATCGCATAAATTAAGAATATGCAAATTTAATATCGCATTGATACAAAAAAGATAAGAAAGTGATGTATAGAAACCAAGCAACGAGTAAGACCTTTAGTATAATGATCTTAAAATAGTGCATAAAATAATTTTTCTTGAAAAAATAAGCCAGAATGTAAAAAGATTAAATTAATTTTTAACGAAAACATGCGACTTTAAGCTAGTTCTCACCAGGAATATTTGACACACGTTCAACAGCTACACGACTCAAATCTGCATGCCTCTTTCTGAGAGCTACACGGATCTTGAGAACCTATGTGAAGAAATAAAATAATACTTTCTCTACATATCAATTTTTAATTAAAAGCTAGAATTCAAATGCGAGTCTCTGAATTAATAAACGGTGTTTAATTTGCTTTACAAGTTTGAAGAAAACATTAACATTTCAATAAAATGAAAACTTAAATAATAAATATTACTAAAATCAAGATTAAAACACAAAAGTTAAAAAATAAACTTGAAACCATTACAATACAATACAATAGAACAGTATTTTCAAAATCTAATTATTCTCATCTCTATGAACCCTCACAGTAAGTGTATAATAAACTTTAAAAATAATTAACATTTAATTGACCCTTTTACATAAACTTTCGCATAATCGATTGTATTAATATAAATGGATTATATAATAAAATAGAAGCTAACCTGATCAAGATATGGAGTAACAACCAATATTGCCTCTGAATTGAGTTCTCCCCATTCATCTGGCCAATTAAAATAAAGTTTATGAACTCTTTCAACCACTTCTTCTATCTCCGCTAGATTGTAATACGATGTACTATCAGAGTCCTGTACTTCACGACCTTGAGCCGCGTAAAACGTCAGCGGGATGACATCGTCTACATCATCCTCATCACCGGCAGACAGTAGGACATCAGGACCTCCGTAAAACACAGCCGCAATGAAACGCACAATCTCCATCTTTGATCGATAGTTGATCGATAGTAAGATGTTGGGAAGCGATCTATAAGTTTGATCAAATATTAACTTCGCGTAATAATTTGTATAAAGTACAGTATACACAAAAAACTGGATAATTCTATATAGTATCAAGAAAAAATTAAATAAATAAAAAACGGGAACATTTTTGTCATTTCAATATAAAAATACTGAAACTCCTGCTAAAATTAAGAGAAAGATGATGATATTAATTTCAGTATAAAATTTTCCATTAAATTAAATATTAATATTCCAGGCTGATTTGTAAAAACTGTTTTGACAGGCCACGACAAAATATTGTACATGATTAATAGTTACCTGCTTGCTATATGAGCAAATGACTGATAATGAGTAAAGAGTCGCTCAACGAGGGATAAATGAAACTTTTGTCGTTTGGCTTCTCGACTGAAAACCTTCTGATTCATCTGATAATGATCTCCAGCCAGTACCACAGTATTAGACTCTGTGGCGAGACACAATGGCATGATGGTCTCACATTCATGAACCTATTCAAAGTAACTTGGTTTTACATTTTAACACTACAATTTATCGAATGAATATTGAGGAAAATAAACTATACAAATTACTCAAGGTATGACATGATAGTGTAACATTAAATTTCAGTGATCCAGAGCATCACTAAATGCGCTAACTGAGCAGCAATAATTCACTAACTGAGCAGCAATAACTGAGCAGCAATAATTTGAAATAATTTGTTCAACATGATTAATTTTTATGGTCTTAAAATAAACGATATACATTCTAGAAAATTAACACACAGTTTTACCATCAAAACTGAATGTCTTTCTGATATATCTTGTAATAAATTAAAATTTCTGCAAACTCAAATGATTAAAATGTGTGATCTGGCACATCAGTAGTTTCTGTATTACAGTATAATCATTCTATTTCGTATAAGTTATCATTTCGAAATTAGGCATCTTTTGCGTTTTATCAATTAGTATTAATCGCAATATTACTGTTTGTCAGTAATATTGTGATTAATATCAATAATATCAATAATAATTATGATTAATATCAATAATATTAATATAATAATATTATTAATATTATAATTAAATCAAAATATTACTGTGTGTCATAAAGACAGCAAACAGTAAAAAAAAGGATTATTTTCAGATACCTGTGCAGCTTCATCGACAAATATATGCGAGAAACACCCTTTGAGATTTAACTTTGTCAGAATGAGTGAAGTAATCAGTGTTGTTATCACGATGTGATGTTGCATTATATCATTACGCGTGGGCATGATAAATCTGGATCCATCCGATGTCATGAGACAATATTTCTTGACAATGTTTGACACGGTACTTGTACGTCTCTCTGCGGTGTATATTCGCAATATTTTGAGTCCAGGATAACATTTTCTTATGTATTCATCCAAGTGACGGAGGATGTAAATATCTGCAGCGCTAAAGGCAAGAAAATGTAATTCTGTTTATTTTAGTATTAAAAGAAACAAAGGTAAAGTAAATAGATATTTTATTCACATTTTCTTTCATATTCATAATGGTATAAAGAATTATTCAGCGACAGAGCAATAACTTAGATATAGTTTATTTATTATTTAGAAAACAATTTTCTTTGTAGAAGAGTTCAACCAAATTCAATGTCAAGATAAAAAAATAAAGAATAAAATAAAAAGCTTCAACAAAGTTAATAGGCTAACATTGGAAGTAGAGTAGTTAAATTATTTTATTTTTAATGCAAAAGTCATTATATTTAGCAAATTAACTTTTTGCAGAGTAAATACACACTAAAATATCCAGAATTTAAACAATTACACTATTTCTACCTATTAGAATGAGTACATATGAGAATGCGAATGTTTTCTGCATGTGTTGACAGAAGCATAGAAGCTTGCGAAAGTGTTTCAGTTTTGCCTGTACCAAAAGGTCCGTAAATAACCAACGGGGGTTTATAACCGTCAGCTTGCGCCGCAATAAACTCTATCACCTTCATCTGATCTTTACTCAATGCCGATGAACTACAAAACAGCAACAAAATAAATTTATTGCATAATATTAATAACAATATGATTTTACAAAATGAAAAATATCAACTATGACACCTTTTTTTTTAGTTCGGCAAAATAGTATTTCAATTCTAGTTGCATTGACACATTGAATAGTTTCACTTCAATTCCTGAAATTTAAAAACATTAACTGGAAAGGAGACACTACTAATAATACTACTTAATAATAATAATAATAGTTATTTTGCATCAAATTCTCATCATAAGAAGTGATATACAGTAATAATATATATTGTTATTTCTGATTCTATTAATTCACCAATGACCAAGTGGTTAGAAAAACAAACTGTAAGAATACAGATTCGAGTCTCCTGAGGTTTGTGATATTTCACTGATTTGTTGCACTCTTTAGCGAGATGTTTTATTGCAATCTAGATACGAAATGTAATTTAACTAAAATGTTTAGTATCGTAATTTTATACATCTCAAAAATTAAATAAAGTTTACAAAATTCTGCCCTATTTATAAAAACCAGATGCTATATGAATAATTATACTTGGTTACTATCTGTGCCAAATACAAGGCTTGCTGGCATAAAGATTCAAGGTACTTTAAAATTACAAATTATAATTCTAATAAACAACCATATAATTCAAAAACCACCATTTAATGAATTGCACCATGATTAAAATTTGCAAAAAAATAATCAATAGGCTAAACACTGGATAAAATGCTTAATTAATCAAATCAGTTGCATTATCCATCGATAGCTACAAAGTCGAAAAGTAGTAGTATTACAAAGTAGAAATATATAAACATATATTTTGTTCACTATTCTTATATATTTAAAGGTACAAAGAACCATCGAGTGTTCCAAAAAATTTCAAACTGTATCTAACCTCAGTTCCAGGGTATTCTTATCGGTCCAAGTTTGATTGATTTTATTGATGTCAGGAAACACAATGTCCGTATTTTCTAACTGATCAACAGCGTAATGCATCTGACAGAAATGAAGTCGATTCAATTGAAACTGGATCTCTATTTCTATAACATCTCCGCTACGAAGACATAACTCAGCACAACATCTGTGAAATAAAACAACTTTAATCATATTTAATATAAAAATAAAAAATATAAGTATGAAAATATAATAATTACAATATATTATCATCAATTCAGTTAATTCACTGCAATTAATCAATATATACGCTTAATAAATATCGCAATGTAATAAAAAATAATCCTAAATATTAGTTTATTTTCAAAATCAACAAATCATCATAATAGCTTCTACAAAATTAAACAATATTATTAGATTAAATAATATTAAGAGTTATTCCTATGAAATCAAATATTAAAAATAGAAATAACCATACTGGTTATTATATCACAAAACCAGGGAAAATATTAACACACAGATTGCTATTCAACTATTTACTTGTTTTGACATAAAATATCCTCCAGCTTCAAACAGTCTGAAGCTGCAATTATTTGTCAAAATTCTTCACTATTGCTTCGTATCTATTTAATCGCACAGCTTATTATCAAAATAGAACAATAAAAGAAGTTTAGCAGCTAGGATATCTTCTGGTTATGTATTCTGTCATAGCTTGCTTCAATTCTTCATGGATATATCAAAATTAACTCCACTATCATGCTATTGAGAATGTAATCAAAGTTATACCAAAGTGAACAAACTGTAAATATTCTGTCAATGGAGTGCGCCTCTATAGTGCTATTAATATTTATGCAGCAATTAAGTAAAGAATACTGTCAGACCTGGAAGACAAACACATGTAGATAAAGTTAGCACCTCTCCCAGCACTGTAGTCAAAGTTTTCTTTAAGAACAAGCACAGCCTCATAGACTTTATTGTTCGATTGACTTGTAGCAGCAATCAACATTGTGGACACACCAGATAATATCAAGTGACCTGTAGCAATTTATTTTATCAGATTAATCTATGAACATTGAAACATTCAAATATGTAAGACTAACAGAGAAGCACTAATACAGTTACATTATACATTTTATATAAAAATATAAAAAAACTTTGCTTTGACATGTTTTGTATGTTTACACTTTCTTTTTTTGTAATCCCAAAGAGAGCTTTGATTTATATTTTAAAGGTCCAATTATTGTATATGCTAAATTGTCTGTTCATGATAAAGTAATTCTATTAAATAGTAATTCAAATTTTATTCCAGGTTCATGTTTAGAATTCTTATCTTCTATGACAAACGGTTGTGCGCTGCAATGATAGCAATACTAAAACTAAACTTCATCCTAAATTTATCAAAGCATTTGATGCAAACAAAAAGTTTTATAATAAAACAAACCAACCAACCGGCATCTGTATCTTCATTGAGTTGTTCATTTAAAGGAATACGTGCAAACAATTCCCCAGGACGATGACAAACTAACCCCGCACCAGTCACTATAGTGTCCATCAGTTCAATCTCTGTCTGCAAATTGTATCTAAACAGAAGTATGCTTAGCTAAATTAATAAATAGAAAAAATTCAATTCAATCAGCAAAAACTTCCTAAAATAAAATGTTTAAAATACATCATAAATAAAATGGCCATGCATTAGAATGTCATCGTGTAACTAGTTTCTACAAATTATTAATAAATCATACACAATGAAATGATATTCCAAATGAGATATTTCAGTCCATAAATATAATTCATACAACCAATCTACACAATACAAAAAGAAAGAAAACAAATACCTCGCCATGATATTAACTTGAGTAAGTTCTTCCATCTGCAGTAGTTTATGCATCTTATGTGCGTAGTTATGTCGATTGAGTTCAACACCCACTGTGTGCTGGGTTATGACAGCATCCGCTGATGTAGGAGCCTTGTAGCATCTCAGCAGTTCACTGTTCATTTGTGTCAGAGTGTCAGTGCTGTCATTGATGTCCTTGTTACTGTCAAACCAAACTACCTGACGATTGTCACTAGTCCATCTGATATAAACGGATAGTAAATTGTTCAGAGAAATTTTAATTCAAAAATACTAATGTCATTTAAGTGTTAGCCAGAAAATAATTCTAATTATAAATACTTGGTTATACAACTTAATATAAGCAAATAGGTGATAGTAAATAGAAGTTGATCAATTTCTTATCCAAAATATCAGTTTAAACCAAAATTGAAATCTAAAAACCAAAATCTTCAAAGTGTCGATAGATATAATTCTGTATTCTCAACCTCAATTAAAATTTAGCGACACAAAAGCAGTAGCACTTAATTAATCAAATAAAGATCCAATACAATGTACTGAAAAGTTAAAACATTTTCACACAAGACTACAATACAAAGTACATTCGTGTAGCTTCCGATATTAAAAACTTCCATAAACTTAATGTAAAATTTGAGGCCAAACAAAAAATGATCATAAGTAATTAATCTATTATAATATATAATAATATACTTTTAAAGTATATGTAATGAACATCATCATACAAAATTTTATTACAATAACAGAAAAATACATTTGTATTTGATTACAATTTTTTTTCAGATAATGACCAAAAATACAGTTCTACTCATTTTATAAACTTATTTAGCTGCGTCTTATGCAGACCTGTCAAACTGAAAAGTTTCTCTCAATGTTCTCACTTTCTCTTGTACAAGCTGTGATCCAAGCTCCACATTGACTTTCCTAACCAGCACGGGTCGTGAACCAAAGTCAAATATAACCCACTGAGTAAACGAACCAAAGATTCCGCCATTGAACGTAACTTTGACGCGATACAGCAAATCTCCCGTCATTCGTGAAAAGCTGAGTTGAAACACGTCACCTTGCGCTATCTGACAGAAACGATCCAGATCGAGACCATTGAGAGCAAAGTGAAGTCGGTCACGATCTAATAGAAGTGCAACTTTGACCAAATGATGACTCTTCTGTACATTAGTGTCATATAAAATACATGTTTAATCCATTTCCATTACTAACACTAAATATAAAATAGCATTGCCAAGCATAGAAAATATTTCAAATTTTTTTATTCGATTGTTAATATCAAAATTATATGTTTACAAATTTTATATTTTTGCAAAGTCCGTGTTACCATTAATACAATCAATTGATTCAATAAAAATAATAAATATAATAGATGATACTACATGTAAAAAAAGCAACTAAACATTAAATAAACTAAAATTAACCGTTTAATTACTAAAAATTCAACTTAGATCAATATAAACAAATAAAAACTTACAGAAGTTACATCAAAGATCCATGAATGATTGATGTTCTTACTGCTGTCATATACTTGTAGATCTGTTGCACAATTGATACTAATACCTTCTGTACTATCTGCAATCTAGACATAAATTTAAGCTTACATAACAAAAATCAGCATTCTATATCACAAATTTATGATCAGGTTTTAAGTTAAAAAAAACAAAAATTAATGTCATGTAACATTAGCATCTTTTACTTATTAAGAAGTTAACGAATAGCATCAGCAGTAAATAATAGACATCAACAACACCTACTAAAGAAAATGTAATGAAAGGAAACAACAGGTGTAGTATGATAATGAATCGCAAATACCACATCTATGATCTTCATTCATGCAACAATCATCAAAATTATTACATAGAGCATAGTACATCAACCACATATATCTATAAACTATCACTACACCCTTTTACCCTTTAAAACCGAATCTCTGAGAATAAAACCTTCATGAAAAAACTTTTTCACTATCATTTGTTAATATTTTATATAAAATTTCATAAAATATCATAATATACTATTATAAAAAGGAAATAATAAAATTAGGAAATAACACCCAAACATTAGTGAAGTTTTAACTATACATAGTTACAATGATAGAAAATGTAACATATAAGCTATTCTGAAAAGCAATGGCCAAGTAAGTACAATTATGATCAGGTATTTACAAGATTTAAAGCATCTATTAAATCTTGTAAATACCACAAACCATGGTTAACAAAAGGTTTAAAAGTATCTTTAAATCACAAGTGTAAATTGTACAAAAAATATGTTAAATATAGAAGAACCTTTGATGCAGAGATATACAAAACTTATTTTAAATTTCTAAAGAAGTTACTACGCAAAGCTGAAATGGATTATTACACGAATATCTTTGATAATAGAGTTAATAGTTCAAAGAAAATTTGGTCTAATCTAAACAAAATGTTTTCATTAAAATACAGTTCATCCAAAACTCGATCAAGTATAGCTGAAATCTCAGTTAATAATAATATTATAAAAGACTCAAAAATTATGGCTGAAATGTTTAATGAGCATTTTTGCAATGCTGGACCTAAACTAAGTAAAGCATTGCCTAAATCAAATATTGATCCGA
>JAQIXG010003313.1:0-15218 GCA_034700105.1 Oconnorella tubifera
ATAATTGCATAATTAATGTTTGTAATATCAATGAAGAATTAACAGCAGTGGCGTAGCCAGAATTTCACTAAGAGGGGGATGGGTTGTTGCTCAAAAAATTAAGTGATGACTTTTTTTGTAATCACTAAGTTTTGGTCTGTAAATACATGTATCCAAATCTAAAGAATCTAAAAAAAATAAAAAAATCCTCACATGGGAGGGGGGTATCACAAAAACTGATGCCGTTCACATTTAAAAATAAATGTTTCTATCTCCAATTAGGGGGGAAGTCACAACCACCCTCCTCCCTATGATCGTTATTAAAAGTTCTCTCTGTCTATTATAATATGACTCGACATATAAAGACCGACTAAGTAAACACAGCTGTTAGAACAGATCAAATTTCAAGCCTTTGATGAATGCAGCGATGACTGAAATTCAACTCATTATAATCTCTCTCACTCTCTATAATTTGGAGCACAGGTTGCAACAGGAGGGAAGGGGTCCAAAAAGGCTAATTTCAAGTGTACTTCTTTATGGACGGCCCCTTACAATGATAATAATGCAATGCGTTACACTGCTGATGCGGTCAAAATGCTGTCTTCAGACAGCTAGCTAACGGGTACCCGTCAGCTGAATCTATTACCCGGGCAATTATCAATGGCGGTACCCGTTGACAGCACTAGTTTCTTGCACACCAAGTTCATATCAATGACAAAATCTTTGATTTTATTTTATTATATTTACAATATTGATATTATAACAAAATTAATATCAATACGTTATAGTCATTATATGTTGCTAAATAATCTTGTTTACTTATATGCGACTTTAAACAATGACCGCTTAATAAAAATAAAATCAAGATATTAACGTAATAAGAGCATAAAAATGCTTCATACTTTCTACAAAAGTTTGCACTGTATCTTAAAATAATAATAAGATTAACTTAACGTAATCCTGTAATAATATAAAAGTATTATTTGGATCTTTTTTTATTTAATTGTAATCCAAACGTTTATTGGATAATTGAATAATTGAACAGATCCAGAGTGGGCAAGTCTAAACCTTGGTGCTCTTGTTTGTATCGAATGTTCTGGTGTTCATAGAAATCTTGGAACTCATCTTTCTAGAGTCAGATCTCTGGAATTAGACGAGTGGCCGTTAGTTGTTATTTTATTTTTAAAGTTATTTAGTTAAGAGTATGGTTTGCAGCCAGATTAAAATTATAAGTGAATAACATGTCGTAGTTGAATTAAGAATCTAGTTAAAGGTGCAGCAAGGTGGTACTGGGGTTTGAACCTGAAGAAGTGTAACATTCTGTTAAATTTTTAATAAAAATTCTATATTGTATAATATATACATTTTGGGTAATTTACTGATATTACTTGATGTTTAAGTAATATTACTGCTAAAATTTATTAATACATTTTAATGGCAACTGAATTTATTCGATACTATTAACAAATATTCAATTTATTGACAGTAAAATCTATATTTCTAGTCAATCTCATATTACAGTGTATTGCTCATGCATAATAATCAGATTTATTGATTTGTTTTTGACATTTATATATTTAATTTTGTATCTATACTATTTAGTTTTACTGGTTAGTTTTTCGGGAGACATCACTTGTGAATTTTAAATGTGGAGCAAATTTTATAAAATTTTATAGCTTAATATGTACTAATTAATTATGTATGAAAAAGTACTTCAGTTTGTAATTCTCGGTATTAGTTTTATTGTTTTGCTGTATGAGTTAGTTTTATTGTTTTGTTTCAGACCAGAGTTAGTAGAGGTTATGACAGCTATAGGTAATGGTCTTGCAAATCGCATCTGGGAAGCGAATGTGCAACAGGCTCAGCAGCAGAAACCAACACCAGCTTCTTCAAGGTAAGACTTTGTCACTAGCATCATAAAGTTTTCATTACCATTAATAATTTAATTAAGAGTGTTAAACTTTTTACTCTGTAAATAAATAAAGCTATAATTCCATTGATATTTTGAGATCTATCTGTATTAATGAAATAATAAAGGCTCAGGAAGGAAGACTTTAGATTTATACTGCAGTATGCTCTGAATGAAATTAAAAGAAATCGTTTAATTCTTACAGTCTCTTATTAGACAATATTCAGAAAGTACTAGTATAGAATTACTATTATAAAAGTACTATTAAAAAGTACAATATGTTTAAGGTACTATTCATAGTATTGACCACTATGAATAGTACTTTTAATTATGAATAGTACATCAATAATAGTACTTTCATGTAGCTGCTCTCTTAGTTTATTTAACTCTTTTATGTTTAAATCTTTATCCTTCAGAGATGAAAAAGATCGTTGGATTCGAGCGAAATATGAACGCCGTGAGTTTCTGCCAGATCTGCCATATAAAGAAGTATCTGTATCACAAGTAAGATCTTTTAGTTGTTGCTTTGAATTGACTTGTATCTAAGACTTGTAGACTAGCTTTAATAGATCAGTTACAGAGATTTTTTGACTTATTATTTACTAATTGAGGCAATGAGAATAACTGATTTTCATTGCATAGTTGCTGAGTTGTGATGTCTCTTTTATCAGTCATTCAACGATGAATTCCTTCAGTTAGTACTGTAAATATAGAAGCAATAGATTGTTACTTATCAAACTTATCAATATACATAAAGTTATTAATTAGAAACTTGTAATATCGTTATGTTACAAGTATTATCTACTGCATAATATATTACGTGCGTTGTTTGATTTTTGTAGCAATTAATCGATGCAGTAGCGCGACAGGACATACACGACACTATACTAGTACTGGGTCACGCGTTACCAGAGCATGTCAACACACCGTACAATGATAGCGACACCAAGACAGCGTTACATCTGGCTGCAGCTGTCGGAAATATTGTTCTTATTCAACTTCTTATTTGGGTAAGTTTTGATAGTGTTTATTTCATATTATTATTATCATCATGTTCATCATTATTGTCTCGTGATTGATGTGAACTTCCATTAGAAAATGCTCCGAATATATTAATTGTTATTGTTTTGTTGTTTAATGTCACATCAGTACAAAACAATTGTTTAGTGACGCGTTTTAAGGCCATTTTTTTTTCAAAAATCAATTAATATATAAAACTTTATTCGCATCAAAGCAGTGAACAACTTAAATATAAACAAAAAAAATACACCAAAATAATATTAAAATAAAAGTCAGCAGTTAAGATGAACATTTACAAACTAATTAAATGAAAGATAACTCAACAATTCAATGTTTTGCAATATTTAAAGCCTAAAACTTCAAATGAAATAATTAAACAAACAAAAGACCAATTACTCAAAAACACTGTATTAAATTACTTACTAAATAACACTTGATTTTCAAAAAATCTCCAAATACGTCTTTGTACGTAATTAAGTTTATCAGATAAATTGCAGTTACAACTTTTTAAAATGCAACTTAATTCAGTCTTAGCATATGCATTTACAGAATTAAATATACTACATTCATTTGTCAGTAATTTAAATAAGAATTTAATTCTTCTTAAATCATGTAAACAGTCAAACGGCAGACAACCAGAGAAATACTGACACTGTTTAATAACAAAATTATCACAAGAAGAAAAGATTTTCATAAACGCTCTATTATAGGCCAAGTTTAGGCGTTGCATCTCGGTCTTTGGAATACATAGCGCTTCCAACCCATACATGAGTATTGGTAGGCAATATGCTTGAAATAACGATAATATAATAGCAGGTGATGATTTCCCTATTTTACTAAAAATACCATTAAAGCTACGATAATAATTAATGAGAATACTTGACTCTTAACACAGTACATTCAATAATTTTTCCGTGAAAACGATGAGACAAGCAATTACAAAGCTTGAGTCCGTTCTATTTGTTAAATATGGCATATCCTGCTTGTAAAAGCCAGTTTTCTAGTCAGAATTTTTTGTGTACTTATTAATAATTTTATAAAAGTCAGTCTTATTTATTAATTATTTATTAAATGATTTATTTATTATTTATTTATTATTTATTAATGTTTATTATATTGTAGATTCTCGTGCAGCGTGTGTATTTAATGAGAAAATTATATTATTTGTATTATATTGTAAATATTAAATATTCAAAACCATCTACCCCAGGTTTATTCATGAATGTGAGAGAGGACTGATGGAGGGGAAGAGATTTGATCTGTTTTTACTAAAAATCAAGTCTAATCAACAAGAAAGTTGTAAGTAAAAATGTTGTGCTAGTTAAGGGGTATAGATTTTTGCTTATATTTCAGTATGGTGCGAATGTAAAACAGTTGGACAATGATGGACTGGATGCTATCTACTACGCTCAACACTCTGGCTCTAAGGAGTCCGTCATCTTACTGCAGTTAATCGTTGAATCAGTTCATATTTCTTCAGCATCGCCTTCACTTAATTCCTTACAGCTATAGCCTGAATTTAATATATGGAATTTATTGTATTTTTGATTGAGACTATTCGTAGTAGTCGGCTGCTGTTGTTTAGTATGAATTTAAAAGTGATTTTAATGGTCAGTTTATGTGCTAGAATAGATTAAAACTTTTTGTAGGTAATTTATAACATGATTTTTTTTCTACTGAGTTATATCCGGATAAAAAAGGCTTTAGTAGGAATGCCACATTTTCTCCCTTGCTCTACCCATTCAGCGGAGTATTCTCTGTAAATTCAGTAGACATTAATTAAACTAAATTCTTCAAATGTTTTATAATATTTCAAATTTAGGGTTAGAATTAGGGTTAGGGGGAAGATAAGATTGATGTTAGCTGTTACTGCGGTGTATGGTATGATAAACAATGATTATAAAATTTTGCTAAATATACTTGAGAATGCTCGTTGATATTTGCTGTTTGAGTATTTTATGATTAGAACATTTGGGTGGTGGTCTATAACTGTGTTAAGTATTCATTGAAGATAATATATTTTTGATTTAGTTGCTGTTCATTCAACATCCATTTAAATGTCTGATATTATTTAGAATCTAAATGATGTTTGGACAAAAAGATGAGAGTATTTCTTGATCGACTTATGTCAGTGTTTCATCATTATTGTTACTTTTGACTCAAATCTAGCAGTGTGAGTTCATTGTATTATTACACTACAAATGAAATAAATTGTAATTTTTTTGGTGAAAACCTTATTGTTTTTGTTCTTATAGTGTGTCTATTTTTAACAAAATAATACTTAACTCAAATTTTTTTACGTGCAAATTTGAGTGTAATATTTATTTCAGCAATTTAATTAATTTTATCAATTAAATAATTTATTTTATCAATTTTAGTTGGCAGGATTCTGTTTTTTTCCCTAAATTAATATTTTCTGTAATAAACGAAATGTATTGAAACTTGAAACAGTTTTAAAGGATTATCTGAGAAATTATTTGATTAAATTATGAATAGATTATAATACAACAGGATGTATCAACACTGTTTGACGAAGTGTTTTAGAGCACTAGACTCTTAAATGAAAGACTCTTGATTTGAGTCTGTATTCCTGTATAGGCATATAGACGCTCATCATTAACAGACTTTAATCATGCGTTTGATTTGTACACTGTACAGTGTTGACTTAATATAGGCCAACTTTTCCAAATAGCAAAATAATTTAAAATATTGTAATTATTCAGTGTATGTTTTTGCTTATTTTGTGTAGTAAATGAGTTGCATTTCATCGGATGATAAGTAGAATATCGATCAGATTTCTTTGCATTTTTCTGGCATCTATAGTTCCTTGATTTTTTTTTCTTTTTGAGTCTTTTAAGGATTCAAAAGTATGTTTAGTTTCGGCAACATATTACGTAAATATAATACTAATAATAATTTCTGTTATTATGCTAATGGATTTCTTGTCTTCAGTTTTCTTTACAGAAATAAACATTTTAGTAATTGCTAACACACTGGGTATTTTTTATTAATTATTGTATCACCAAATACTGTATATTAAGAATTTCTTTAAATTGTCGCAGTAATTGACTTTACCTTATTTTCCTGGTTTGTAGTTACACGGTTAACAGTAAAATCTGGCAAGATTTTGGCAAGATTTTTATTTTGAAATAAAAATGGCATTTTATATGCATAATTTGAGTTGATATTATTTTGTTTGAGCATTTAATGGATCGTGTATTTACTTAAATGTATTTTTATCGATTTGCCTGTATAAAAGTATTCATATAATGTACAAAATACAAGTTTTTGTTGAATAATACAAAACTGACAATGTATATATTGCATCACATCACAAATTATCATTTTCGCGCATTTCGGAAAAAATGTGATTTCATTATGTGTGATGTGTATATATTATAATATGTTATTCACCACATTGCATATGATGATTGTATATTGAATGTATTTATATTGTGGGCATATTTAGTTACATTTGTTGTGTCTTATTATATATTGGCAGAATTAATATATTACTACGTATAAATTTATATTGTAAATTTTGAGTTTAAATTCAGCTTTTTTGTGTACATTTCTCTCCTTGTTTTGATTAACTTGTTACAATATATTTGCATATGTTATATGCACTATATATCCATGTTCTGTGACCTTACTAACAGAAGCTATAGGTGACTGCATACAAATGAATATGTTTTAAATTAATAATGACATTGGAACCTAAATGATAAATTTAGACTATAAAATACCATCATTTGAGATCTGAATTGGAGCTTAGTTTTGGCATATCCAGTTTGTGATGTGAAATTAAATAACAATTTACGAAATGTGTAAGAAATTGTAGACTAACTTTTATAGTATATAAATTATATGAATACTAAATTAAAATATTTTATCTAATATTGACATTATTTTTTTGAACTGCACTTATGAGATACGTGTTTGGGAAATGGTTGAGATTTTACATGTAAATACCTTTTGAGATTTTTAAATTCTTGAAACAAGCGTCTGTAATGTCAATATTTAATCTGTCTAAAACGTTTCAAAATATTCTTATAATATTTTTGGTGTAACTCATATATTTTCTATAAAAATTATGAGCAAATACCTATCTTTCAAATTTAGTGAAAAAAAACAACGTACTGGTTTGTTTAACAAATAAAAGTATACTGTGTTAATTAAGAGACCATTTAATTTTAATATTGTGAATAGAATCATCTGTAGTGAAAAACAAATTATGAGCTGTATTATGAATTTTGTGTGATTGTATTATGAACACTGTATAGTACTTTTAATATATAATTTAAAATATTTGCGCATAATATTACTAAGATCCATTAATCTAAGTAGACTGTTTAGATTAAATCAGACTGTTTTAATTTTGTTGTTTAAAGCAAAGTATCCAGTGTTACTGACATTTATTATTAAATTCTTTTATTATTTCTGTGCAAAATATTGACTGCTACATTTTTACTATGTAAATTAGCTACTAATGTTTTCAAATTACAAAGGTAGCTTATATTTCATGCATTTACGTTAGGTTATATAATCAGTACTAGGGTATATTGTTCAGGATTTTTTAATGCAGTCATAACAATTGTTATTAACAATAATAATTATTGTCTGCTTCACATTTTGTATGATGTACAAAAAAATTCACTGTATAGTGAAATTCAGTGTATTATATTATGTTCTAATGCTTTTAGTCAGCGGCATAACAAAATAATAATAAACCAGTGCATCACACAATAAGAAACTATAATAATAATAATAATGAAAATTATTGTATAAATTGACAGAAATGTACAGTTTATATGTAACTGTATCACTATTCTGTGAGCTATACAGAATAAAAGTGTACTCTTACAGTGTAGTATTAAAGACTACTTCATGTTCTCTGTGTGTTTGTTCATATATGCCTTAAAACATTTACGCTTCAGATTTTGTTTGTGTTTTCTGCAATAATCGCGAAGTTCATTCAGTTCTTTCACAGATTTTGTTTTTAGATTTTGCAACATAAGTTTCTTAATTGCAATTGAGTGCATCGATCTGTATTATATGGTCATGAGATGGAAAGATATTCTATTGTACAAATTTTCACAAATTTATTTATATATTATATAATAAGAATTTTGCAGAATATAGATTGAAGGTATTTTTTTTCTTTGTTTATCCCGAGCTAAATTACTAATTTCAGTTTAAGGACAAGATATGAAATCACAACAGTTAATTGTTCAGAATTATTGAGCTGCCCTAATACAATTGATACAAATCAGAAAATATGATGTTTTATGATAATAAAAGTTTTTCGTAATCGATGAATAAGAATTTTTCCTAGTAAACTTGCATCTATTGAAAGTTTTAGCACGAGCCATTTTCAAATCAAATCATGGGAATCTTACAATTCTCATTCATTACATATTAGCTTCATATTCTATTACAACTGTTGCCAAATTTTATGTTTGCCAAATTAATTTTAATATTTACACAAATTTAATCAATTATGATTTTTAGAATGTAATACAAAGTCATTTTCATTATATTGCAGTGCATTTTAATTGTTATTTTGTTTATTGTCGGCATATTTGTGTTTATTTTCATGTTTTTCCATGTCAATACTTTTCATTGTTTACATCTTCGTGATGTGATTAATTAATGTGATTAATTGAAATAATCTAATGCATTGCCTTAGCTGTCTCACATTTCAAATACTTTCTCTGCTGAATGGAGCTGTATTTCACTTATTGCCTTGTCGTCTAGTGATTTTTTAACTTTTTCTCGCCTACATTTTAACTGAATTGTATTGTATGAGTTAAAAGTTAACTCTGTGATTTAATGTATTGTTTATGTGCATAGTTATGAAAAAAATCATCGTCATAAACTGCTGCATTAGTATTTATTTGTTTCAAATGAGATTATTACATTATTCAAATTTAATCAATAAAACTGATTACCAATAATTGGCTGAAGAATTTTAAAATAAAAAAATATACGCATGCAACATTTATGTAAAGTATAATATTTAAAATGAACAGTTCAAAAATGTATCATTAGATTGCACACTGTAGAACATTCAGACAAAAAACATTGCACTGAAGCATTGTCATGCATCTGTTGCGAGGTATCACTTTACTGCCCTTGAACTAAAATAAATTAATTTAACTTCTCTACTCAAACCCCGCTTCTAATCCGAAATTAAATAAAATCATAGTTCTAGGACGTTTCGTCAAAGGACAATTCGTCAACGGACTGTTCGTCAAAAACTATTTTTATAATGGATGATTCTTATAACCCCTAACCCTAACTTTCACCCTAACTATAACTATAACCCTAAACCTAATCCTAAATCTAACAAATATTCTTGATGAACAATCCTAGTAGAATCGGCCTTTGACGAAACATCCGCATACCCAGATCCTAGTAGTCTAATTGAGAAAAAGGCAGGAGTCTGGTTAGATAAAGAAACCTCGCTACAAACGCTTTTGCAACATTATTCTGCCACAGATAAGGTTAAGGTTACGTTTTAATCTGGATTACCGTAAATAATGATGTCGAAGACGTAGCTGTCAATTTAAGCACCTTACTCAATAATAAAATCTTTTTCAATCATTAGTTTCATTAGTTCATCCTTATTAATTGCATAAATTAATCTCATTTAGTCTAATTAATTAATGCCTTTAATATTACAAATATTACTAGTTATAATTATCAGTCACAACTACTAGCAAATATAAAAAATAATTTAATAAATTATGCTACCAAAAGGCTCCGTAAGTATCACAAATGAATTAATTAAGGCAAAGCAATACAAATTGAACACAGTCTCGACAAGATCACAATCAATATAATATGTAGTTTGTATATTATGTCAGCGAAGTATCAATTTGTTTTTTCTGGATAACATCAGTTTTTGTCATTAACATTTCAGCTTCTTCTCTCAATGCTTCAGCTTTCTCCAATAGAAGCATCTAACATCATAACAGATATAATGAAGAATTAATTCAATATAATGAAATACTTATTAAATATTTTAAATATATAGCAATAACAATAACTTAGCAATGAGTACAACATATCATAATAACAATTCTGTTTAATTCATACCAGATAACTAGACAATACGTTTACAAGAAAATATAAAACTATTATTATAGTCTATAATATAACAAATTACCTGTGTAATATGATGTTATGTGGTATCATTATATTGTTTGTGCATTGTAAGCCGCTTAAAATTTCAATCTAGACTAAGATTAGGCCATGAAAAATTTTTTAGGCCGATGTGACATTAAGAAAGAAACAAAAACGATGCAAATTTACAGTGTATGACAAAATGCCAGTTCACTCTATAATGTAACAAAATTTGTTACATTTGTTGTTTTCTACAACATTAAATTCTGTCTAATGAGATCTATTGCTATAATATTATCAACAGACCTTTGCTGATGACACAATTTGATAAGCAACACGACGAGGTAAGTGTTCAATGAGTGACACTAATGACTCAGGGTCAGCCTGAGCTAGGTGTTGTAGAGATTGCATTCCTGCTCCATACAGCTGTCTTGCTCGACCCTCAAATATAAACATTTTCATAATAACTTAAACAATTATTACACAATCTCAAATATCTTATGATTAAAAGGATATCTTGAATCTAGTATTCAATATTTACAGTTTACTAATATATCATTATTAAAATTAATAATCTTACAATACTAATTAAACATTAAATATAAATGATCTTATCAATTTTGTTATGGATATTATTCAAATGCAAACAATTTTAAACTGATAAATATCTGATTTGTAGAAGATATATAGCTTTACATCATGAAAAGTGAATAATGAGAAACAAAAAAAAATCGCCTTTCTTTCTATTGTTAACATTACTGTTGGATCCCGTACCATTTTAATTCTGAAAAGGGATCCTAAGCCAAATTAAACACACTGTACTTGCTGCACTAGACACATCAACTATTCCTAAGATTAATTTATTGTCTGCTGTTTAACATCATAAAGATGTTATAAATACTCGGATATAAATATAAAAGTCTCTTGAAATGTAATGACTAGAGAAACTAATAATTAGTATTACTTGTTCATTCAATCAAAAAAATACTTAAAAATAATCGACTTACAATTTTAACTCCAGGTATTTCCATGAGTGGTATAAGTTCCATAGTACAACAGTAAGCAAGTTTCTTGACAAAGTTTCCAAGTAGATCTTGGTACGCCCAAAATTCATCCAACTCCTTTAAATCAAGAAATATATTGTTAAGATACATTTTGTACTTGCCATACAAAAAGTATTGTTGTTAACACTCAAAAGTTTTCCTTATTTCTTAAATGTTGATTACACTCATAATTGGACTAAAAGGCATTATAGAAAAAGGTGTGCTCCTCTTGCCCATATTGTACAAAAAATGCAATAAAAATAAAACAAACTCTTATTTAGATATTTAAAAAAAAAATTCAACACCTGTCAGTTTTAAAATCTTTAAATCATCATTTCTATTCCTCTACTCCATCATAAAATCTTGGACCCTTGGCTACTCCAATCATTCCAATTAATTAAAATATAAAAGAAGACGCATCATCATGAAGGATTCTTATGAAATATATTCACTGCTTTTACTTCGCAACAATCTATTTAATTTTAAAACCATACGCGCTATATCTTTGAAATTCGTAACTCAGAAATAAGCTGTTAAACTTCAGTCTCAACATTCAACTGCCTATTTACTTAGATTATTATTACTATATTGCACATTAGGTATCAATATTAATAAAAAAAACCAATGATCCAATTGAATCCTTTATGCTGATTCTATTACCTGACAAAAATGACTTATGCATGACGCGAATGACGCGGCACCAGTGAGCAGTTGCTGCACAAAGCCGCGCGGCAGTTTAAACCGTGTCGCTACATCCCATACTGTTCTCTGATGCCACAAGTGGTAGAGCATAAGTGTCAGATAGAACCTACTGACAGACGCGTCATCAACTGCCTATAGACATACAAATATGATTTAGAGCAAAATTCGTTAATAATTAATTAATTAATTAATAATGAGCAATAATCATTATTATTGGTTTGATTGATTATTTCTTACATCAGTACAAAAAGGATATTTATCATCTAGAGATGATTTAATTATATAACATCAATGTTTGATTGCCAAAAAAAGATGTCACAAAATGTAGTACACTAATAATGCACAAACTAAATAATGAGAAAATGCCATAAAATTCTTTTCATCCACAAATGCAATAGCAAAATGTATAAGAACCACTATGTTATCGTAAAATTTATATCCTTAAAACATTTAAATAGTACAGCCAAGTGCAACAGCACCAGCGTTTTAGTGTAATTTGCTGAACTGGTGCTTGTTGAACAAATGCAACATAATATTTAGTATAAAAATTCTAGTGTTCACAGTGTAACATTCTTTTACAGAATTTTTTTCTAAATTACATTAAATTATAATAAAAGAGCATAACATTTTTCAAATTGAACATTTTTCTTAATTATTATACATTTACATTGTCTAACCTAATTATTTTCTCTAAATCATGAGTTTACTAAGTTCATTGAAGAAAACAGCAATGCTGAAATGAATCATCCTCTATTAATTATTAATAACAATCATTTCTCAATTTTATTTTCAAATTAATTATCCTTACTTATTATCAATTTTGCCCGGCAAAACTATAAAAAATGTTCTTAAATCTTATTAAAAATGTTATTAAAATTAAATGAATAAAATTCTTGTTACATTTCTAGCAGTCCCACCAGAAGCTTTACAAGCAAGAAAAGATTCTGATACACCAACAACTGACGCAACATTTTGTTCTGAAGGAGAAAGATTTCCTATCTAAACAAATATTAACATTCATTTTATTTATTTACTAAACGTTAAAATAAAACGTAATCAGGGCGAGTCACAAAAACAATAAAAATAGAAATAGGTCTATGTTAAAATCTATATCAATCCAATGAAAATATATTTTAAAAAAGTTAAACAAATTTTCTAAACAACTATAAACCAAACTATTCAATTTGCATTACAATTTTAAAAATGAATGCAGTAACATCAACTATATAATTATTTAAACTAAAGACATTAAATAATTGTGTAAACATCATTATAAGTATATATCAAAAAAGCATATTTATGACAATTGCAATTTGTAGGCAACTCTGAGACCACTTGAATACATCTATCTGATCAAGTGATAGGAAATGCAGCCACAACTAATCTACCAGCACGCTTAAGCAGTCATCATGTACTCAAAACTGATCACTACTCTGATAAATGCTGGATTAATACTTTATAATACACAATACTTCGTAATACATAACATAAAATTACCTTTTTTGAGGCATTCTTTGTACATATACTAAAGGCGCTATTATCAAGAATAATATTAATATTATTAAAACGCATATCATCAAAACCTCTCAGAGAAGTGCTTAGAGTTCTGGATTTGAAATCGATAGGTACAGGTTCGAATTCAGGATAGCTCACTATTTCTCTAAATAGCGGCACCCTTTAGTAAGGTGCTTAAATCGACAGCTACATCTTCGACATAGTTCATATAATATAATAGTCCAGACGTTAAACGCAACCTTAACCTTAACATACACATACTCAAGCTCTATATTTTAAATACTTGCCATGTTATACCTCTCGTAAATAAAGCATCCAGTCAACAGTGGGTTTATCAATCATGTCATAAGGCGTCACAAGATAGAGAAGATGTAGATAGCCATCTATGACAAGACATTGTTGTGTGCTGTGTAGATCAGAGTAGAGTCGACTGCTTAAGTCTATATCTATTGAACCTGGAAATACACAACGCATTTATTAACAACTCAAGGACAACTGAGAATAAGAAATAATAATAAGCCGATTCAACTTTGAATACATTCAACATTCACACATTCAACTTTGTACAGAATATATATTTTATTTTGTTGTCATCATCATTAAATAAACAGTCAATAATATATAATCACGGAATAACTGAATAGAGAGTCATTGAAAACATTCAGCTAGTTTTGTTTGGGTGGGAACAATTTTAAATTCTGTAACTCTAACCAGGAATCTGTGAATTCTCAGACTGATGAACTGATACTTTAACCACATTGTTAACTTGTGTTATTATATATTTCATTTATTTCATGAATAAAATATAATAAAAAATATTTGATAAAATTGTTTTTGTTTGTTAAAAGCGTCTAAATTTATTTCATTGTAGCGTATCACAGCATCACAGCACACAAGTGTCAAGTTAGAAATTATTCAAAGATAAAATTGCAATATTCAACTATAACACTAGAGTTTTTCAATTGTAATATTTTAAGTAATTTTTTCATCTCAAAAACTGAAGATCGAGACTAAAGCCAAAACAAAACACTATAAACTTCAAGATCCATTAGACCACGTCTCTCTGTCATATAAAAGGCACAATTGGAAGAATAGCAAGCCAACCTTTGAACACAGCTCTACCAAGGCGACTTATCTCTACTCTCTCTTCACCACCAGTTGGATCAGTTTTTTGAGTAACCAATCCCAGACTAATTAACTGCTGCAATGCATCATGGTATGCCTGAATGACATCAGCTTGTATCTTATCACTTTGTATGAAGCACAACGTTCGACTTATCAACTTTATCATATCCTTCTTCTCTGATAACATCTAGATAGCAATTTATAAAAGCAAAACATTTATATAACGTTTCAATAATAAATATTTAATAAAATAAGATTAATTTCTTTATTAAAATATTTTTCAATAATAATTATACTTTTACTAGATTAAAGAGCTATATTTCAATATGGCCTACTATGATCAATTTATTCATCACTTAACCCCTTTCCTGTAAATTTTTTTTTTCGCTTAATGTGGATTTATTTACTATGTAAAAAATAATGTGTAAAAAATAATAAAATACGTACATAAATATAGAGATATAGTTACACAATTATATCAATATATATAGGCCCTAATTATATATAATTATATATAATTAATACATCGAAAAATAATGCTAAAAAGTATTCAAAGTATAAAATGTTTATTTAACATTGATACAATGTAAAAGTTAAATATTTTACTTATTTTTAATCTTTGATAAAAAATTTCATCAAAATTTAAGATTTTGTATGGCCATCTAGCGAATCAGTATTAAAAACATCGTTAAACGTAATATTACGACCATCACAGTGAGCGGATTGCACTGGATAATAGAAAACGTAATATTACGTTTCGCACATTGGCGGAAAATATCAATCAAACGTAATATTAC
>JAQIXG010003314.1:0-15203 GCA_034700105.1 Oconnorella tubifera
TTGAGAAATAACAAGGAACCTTCTGTTTCCTTGTTATTTCTCAAGGTCTTCGTTTTCACTCTATCTCACACTGTTCACGGGTATAAATGTTATAACATGAATTATTTCAATAGCATCACTAGATGCTGGATCATCATTGTGCCTAATACGAATTGTAATTTCTCTCAACTATCACATTTTTTTACTCATAAAATGATTTGCTAGATATGGGTCGATTGAAATATTGTTCTATGCACACCGTGATCGTTAAAATAATATTTAACTTGTTACTAGTGACCATATTAATTTGACCGTGGATGAGAAAAAGCAGTTAATCTTTCCTCTCGACCCCCACCTACCATCGCCTATACCCTAACTCTAATCCCTTCCCTAACCCTAATCCTAATCTCCCACCACACGATCAGACCCATTCATCTTGTAAGACTTACGATCCCACATCCAGTTCCACTGATGCAGCAGATAAAATGTTTTGGATGCTTCATCCCTTGTAAAAAGTGTGGCCATTATAGAAACAAAATAGAATTGTTAAAACAATCATTTATCATTGATTTGCTTAATTTTTAGCAAAATGAAAGTGACATAAATAATTAGTTAATGATTGAAGGAGCCGACAGTGTTGTAATGAAAGACGTCTCAATGAAGATAGAACCGCAAATGACAAACCAGTAGCGAATAGGTATAGATGCGTGATGGGCAGGTCTCATTTTGTTGAAAAAAAGTTGTTTCAATAAGTTTTGGGATTAGATATAAAGGTGTTATAGGTTTTTTTTACGACGGATACAGCTGTTTGGTAATATATCGAATATTTTAATTTACAGCTAGAAAATTATTATAAACAGTGCCTCGTACAGTATGAAGTGGATGCTGGTAAACTGTTTCATTGGCTTTAACTTAATTAAATTTGTGTTGTTGTTGTTTGTTTATTATAGCGAGAAAAGGACCAGCAATAAAGTGCGACTACATCAAATACTTTACACACATAGAAACGGAAGATCTGGGACCTACTGACTCCATCTTGCGTACGTTCTCTGACCTTTACTTGACTGTATTATGTATCCGTGTGAATGCAGCTTTGTTATGATTACGACGATAAGAAAAAAGATGATGACGCTGGCGATAAATAGAAACATTTAGCAAAGAAGCTAATTATTATTTGTAAAATATTTCCGCATTACATTTTGAAAAGTAATATTAGGTCAATTGCAATCTTAAATATTACAACAGTTTTAAGTTTAACATAATATTATATTATTTGTCTACTACTACGTTACTTTTCTTGTTTTCTGATTTTCTGATTCTAGCAAATAACTGAATTTAGAGAAATTTAACAATACTGTCGCAATAGATTATAAAAAATAACAAACTGAAGATTGGCTTAATCGGCTTGAGTTTAAGACGCACATAGTGTACATAGTGCAAACTTAAGTACATTTTACGATTTCACTGTCAACTTATAATCCAATTTAAAAAAAATTCTAAAAAAATTAATCAACATATATGCGCTTAATCAATTTTATCTACAGCTTAAGAGAAATTAATAATAAAATAATTAAGATTTTATATCGATTATTATAATCAGTTAAATTATATCTTTTCTTCGCTATAATTAAACCCTTCTTTTTACGGTTGATAATTACAATACATTTTCTCACAAATTGTCTCGGACTCTTCATGCATTCACACGTTATTAACGTCTTTAGGAATGCATTGAGAATCAACGGGGAAGGGGGGGGGGATCAGGGAGATAAAGTGGTTAATTATGATCACCTAGATAATTTAATTATTGACCAACTGTGGCTGCTTTACAAACGTAGAAGGTTTCTGGTGTTTTTTAAGATTTTAGCCACTTTCTCCATGTATCCCCCTACTACACTGTATACTGTAAATCAGACTTAGTTTCTTATTAAAATTAGAGTTTTAGTCAGCAAGAAATATATCTTGAACCTTTCTCTGTAAATAATGTAAACATACCTATATTCATATCTGGATGGATATCAAGTTTGTATGTTATTAAGATATTTGAGTTTCTTTATTAAAGTACTTTCTGGAAGAAAGTGTAGTGCATTATAGAGTGCTTAAATGCGCACTGGAGAAATTCTCTCGTGTGCACAATGGTCAGTAAAGAAATGAATCTATTTTATTACACTGAAGAGTCAATTGATCATGTTGTGTAAGATATCATAGAATGGATTATTATCTCCAATACACTCGATACACGAGACAACAGTTTAATTGTTTCCACCAAATCTTTCCTCGATCATAATCGCTTCTTCGCTCAATTCTTTTCCATTAACAGTTACTTCACATCGTTCAACTCAGTGAAATATTTGTGCAGTCATCTTCGGTCAGCTAAGAATCAATAGATGTTACTTGTAGAGAATTATAGTTTTTCTCTCATTATTAGATTATGATATAATATTGAGAGAAAATGCAATATAGGATAATTATTATTAATCGTTTATACACCTATAAATGTTAATATTACTGTATTACCTGCAGCTATATTTTTAAAGGACTTTTTATTTATATTACTTTTTTAGATTTTTGACATAATTGGAATCCCCTCCCCCCACCCCCGTTACTGTCCTCGCAGTGTTACGTTTAGCTTATAATAAAGTCTTACTAATACTTTATGTTGTAACTTGTAACTGCTGGTAAATAACTTGTTAAACTATAACAGTCTACGACCAGTTTATAACTTTTTGATTTGATATTGAGATTCATGCTCCAGTGCTCAGAAATAGATTTCTGTTATAAATAGAATCACATTTGCATATAATTGTTGCTAAATTGTTTCTACTTTTAATACCTGTAGATCCACTCACAATGTCTATTATTTAACAACCGATGTTATCTAGTGTAATCATTCACTGTTGTAATAGAAGAGAGGTCGATTAAAATTGTTATTTTGACAGGCATATCAGGAAATACAGGAAATTACTCTTATAATGATATGCTACATCAAATATTGCGGTATTGATCGCAATGCAATGTTGTAAATGACGGCCTATTTACGGTCATATTGTAGTAGTGCTGTAAAATCATAAGGCACCAAGACGATATGTTATCATTATTGAAATGACCTTATCGATCAATGAATAAACAAAACTTTAACAGTTTGATGAACAAATAGTTGGCCCAAAAGTTTGTAAAAATTTAATTTAATGCAATCGTAAGTTAAACATATTCTTCGAATTTAAACTATCAGCAACACGAAGTGATGTTTTGAGAATAAAAGACGTTGTATAACGTCTGAATTACCGTATAATATGATCAATATCTCAGACGTAACTGTCGATTTAAGCGTCTTACTAAAGGGTGCAGCAAGTTAGAGAAAGAGTAAGCTATCTGGGATTTGAACCTCGACCTGTTGCATTCGATTCCAGCTTTCTAACCACTTCTCCTTCGAGCCTTCAGCTGTTGCTCCAAATTAAATGACAAAATTAAATGACAAATAATCAAAAATTAATTTTTTTTTCTGAAGTAAAGCAGTAAACCTTCAGCTTCAGATGGTGTTATTATTAGAACATTTTAAAATAAAATATTATTCATATTTCGCATAATATTCATATTATTTCATGTTAAAGAAATACTAGCATTGTTTCACATGTCACGAAGCTGTTCATTACTTTTAAAACTAATTGTCTCTTTTTTGTCGATTTAATTTCCATTTAGACTAATTTAGTTTTTATTTATAACAATTTATTAATCGCAACATTTGTACGTTGAAATTATTAACACAAGAAATAATTTAAGATATTATATTGAATTTAATTCGTTTTCACTTTAAGTGAAAAGAAACAAATTTGAAATGTTCATATTTACTGTGTTCATATTAAATAGTAATTTTATATACAGTGAGAATAAAAATGCATATAAACTTATGTGTAGTATCAATGCGGCGAGTGACTGGCTTCCCAATGCTGAGTTTAGTCATCTTACTTGCCGGTGAAATCATTTGCTTCGTGGGACACTGCAACCAGCGCAACGGTCTCACTTTTCTCTCGGGCATTCTCTTCGTTGTAGGAGGTATGCACGACACGTCAGCTCATTAATTAACTAATGTTTCGTCAAGTGGTTCGTGGATAAATTCACAGACGTTTGCATTGTATTCAATAATTGTTAGCGACACAATTACAGTTAAATTTGACTCGCTTGTTCGAGTAGACTTTGCTTATTTATTTAATGAATAAAGTCGCTCTATCGTTATCATTATATTTCAGCGATATGAGGCAATATATCAGCAACTGTGAATTAAATTTAAATGGCATTAAAATTCTTCAATCAACGTTAAATCAATTTCGAATAGTAGAAATAAGAAAATCAGATAAAGACTTCTCAACAGTAAACTAACAGTACAAAACAATTATGGTAATTTATGTTTAAAATTTAATTTGATGCACTTTTCTTACTTTTTAAGTTAAACATCGAAATATGAAATGTAAGATTTCTGATGCTAATATTATGGTAATGTTGTGTTATTACATACTTACCAGGTTTGTTCACTTTGGTCGGCATCATTCTCTATATCAGCGCTGTCAGTGAGGAAACTGAAAGTAAGCCACGCCCCTCTATGGATGAACCCAAGTTCACGTATCGTTATGGCCCTTCTTTTGCTATGACTATATGTTCTTTCTTTAGCTCAGAACTGACTGGTGTCCTCTCTGTATATCTCTACATTGTTCAGTGTAAACACGACTATCATAAGCAGCGTGAACGTTGCTCCACGCGCCCCGCCTCAGCCTCGTCATCGTCCTACGACCATGGCCTGTGCGGCGCCTCAAGCTCACGATCTCAGCTGACGAGAGAAAACTCTATTTCATCACGTGGTGCTAGCGAACGTCTAGCCTACGGGGCCGGTGACACTGGCGGGGCTATATCTAGGAATCAATTGGCTAGACAAAATTCTATTACGTCACGGTGCAGCGAGCGAATACTAGCGTCTGGGTCGGCCTACGCAGGCGTGGCTACGACTGAAGACGTGTGCGCGGATTTACATTCGACCAATCAGCGCGGTTATAACATAGCGTCGCGGGAAAACTCAATGGCGTCGCCTCATGGCGCCGCAAAAGCGTCTAAAAATAACATATCGACGTCATCGAAGTATGGTTTATCGTCTTCCTACTCTTCTTTATTATCTGTCGCTGTCTCAGCGGGACCAGGAGCCACGAGGCCCAACACGCTGCGTCCTCATTCACGACCCAGACAACAAGAACAAGCATCATTCAATCCAAGTCCCCCTACTTACTTCAACGCAGCAGCTTATCCCAGTCAATCAAATCCAGCAAATCTTCAAAGAGAGGAGCTTGAAGGATATCCAACTCCTTCTACAAGACCTGCCTCTGCGCTGTCCACACGGCATTCTATAGGTCTACCATCCAGACAGTCATCAGTTGAACCCAGCAGTGGGGCATTACCTGGGGCTGATGTTTCCCAATATATACTTCAATCATGTGGTCGAGATGCTGCCTCGCGAGTTCAGCAATCTCATTCAAGTCTGTCTTCTTCATACTACGGACCAGCTGCATTATCTGGCTTGCAACATCATCTGCAGATTCAGACGCGTCCTTCATATGATCCTCATGTACTTCCACATCAACACTCGAGTGATGCTGCTCCTGTCAATCAGCCCATCGCGATGACAAAACTCCCTCAGTGGTCTTCCGCTACTCCCATACAAGGCGGTCAATTGATGAAGGAGCAACTTACTCGTGAAGAGTCTCTGGGGATGGATGAAGGACTTGCGGGTGCAAAAGTTCATAAATCAAGGGAAAGATCTCTTCAATCGTTGGGGAGTACTGATTCAGCCTCACATAAGAGGACGACTTTGGTGTGATTTGTGATATTTATTTGAAGTGATACATAGTTTATTGAATTAGGAACTTATTTAGTTGTTAGGTCTACTATAATGCATTGATGGATTTATGCTTTATTTGAGAAAATAGTTTTACATTCCTTGTTTCAGTGAACATTTGAAATAAATTTCATGTTGAATCATTTCAGTCAACAGTAATTAAACTACATCACAAAGACAGTTTCTAATTGTTATAAATAATTTCATTTTTGTGTGTTACTCACTCATGAAGCTACTATGTTCCACAACTTGATTGAATTTTTATTTAATTAAATATTAGATTAATAAAAATAATTTTTCACATTTAATTCTAATATAATAAGTTTATTCACAGCATAATCGATTGTAAATGATTAGACTAATAGCTTGGATGTAACATATGACAGTCAAGTAATGTCATTTGTCATAAGCAGTCAGTTGTCATTTAATTCAACGAGTATCATTACTCTGTCTTGCCATTTGTAGAAATATGTAAATATGAATAGGACGTTAAATATTTTAACAGCACGCTAAAGAATTTTGAGATGATACTTTTTGTATTGTAGTAGTATATGATAATTGCGTTATGTAGCGTTTTCAAATTCTTATTTTAAAAATCTCGTTTTGACTATAATCTCTTCTTTTTTCTGTCAGTGAATCAAATATATATTACATAAATGTTTCAGTTTTCAGATATGACATGCATGCATGCAAAATTAAATTTTATCAGAGTTTAAACAGCATACTAATAGGATTTAAGTAAACTAGGAATCTATGATCATCTTCATTTGACCCTGTCATTGATTTCATCATTTTGTAATCCTATACTTTGTATTAGTTAGAATCGCTAAGGCTTTCTAAATTATATATTAATAACATATCTTCTACGAGTTTTCCTAATGTATGTATGAAACTTTTTTAATTTTTATGATAGTTTTAACAAACAAAAAAATGAACATGTGGTGTTAATTGTACCTTTTTCTCATTATTTCTGTTATGCAATCATTAATGAAAGTGAGATTCTAAAACGTATGATTGTTGTTGATGATTATTATTTTTTGTTAAGTGGCCTTGTGTGGCTATTAAAAATATATATAAACCTGTTAAAATTACATCTTTGTAAATTAATATTTAGCGACTACGTGTATTTGTGTACAGGGTAAGTGTGTTCAGAGCAATTATAAACAGGAAATTGTTCTTAAGAGCTTTTTATATCATGGGTGAACTAAACATACCTCCAGCGAATATACAATAACTAAATCACACAACAATCTTTGTTCTCAAAACAAATAAATACCCGTCGGTAGACATTTGGCATCGAACTATAACATTTTATTTGATATCTGTAAACTTTCAAAAGTTATGACTACGAGAAAGTTCTATTTTACCAAGCTTTATTCAGAATAGAGAAATTTCTGGAGTTCGAGTAATTTTTTTACAGAATATTGTTTGAAAAGGTTTATCTTAGAAATTTAGCCTCTTTATCCGTTTTGATGAGCACATGCAGTCTTGAACGCATAGAGCTTGGTTAAATAGAATTTTTATCGAAATTTCATCTAATTTTGAACGAGTTAATTTTAATGTAAGTAAAAAATAATAATGTATATGTTATATATATTTATATAATATTGCGACAAATATAATATTTTGGCTTAGTTATTGCTTAGCCAAGCTTTTACAAAGACTGGATCTTCTCGCAAAAATGAAGCGAAGACCTTCATCACAAAGGAAGAGGGACTACGACTAAATCAACGCTTGTCACACTTAAATGTCAACCTACAATTGTGGGGCTATAACCACTAAAACTCCCCCTCCCATTTGGCTATGCAACTGGTTGTCGTATTCACAATGAAGTTTTGGAGAAATCTTCAGCTTCATAGTTTGTGATCTTGGTATAGAATAGGTGCATCATTCTTACATTCTGTTGTCGATATAAATAATTCCAATAGTTTTCGGTTAATATAATAATTCTATGACCTGGAAACTCTTTGACTTAATACTTGACTTGCTTGCGTACTTGTAAACTTTTAATTTTTAGTTATTATTTATTTATTTTTCATTCGTATCAAGAAAATTCATATTTATTTGTCATGAAACTTTCAAACTTGAGAGAATAAGTTAGAATTAGAGATATACAAATTGTCAGGTAAGTAAATCGAAAATTGTATGTTTTCATTTAGTTACTAACACAGTCCCACACTTTATAATACATAACAACGATTATATTTAGAAATAAGGAATGAATTACTTGTTCAATCTTCACATTTAGGATTTCTTAAATGTGACAATGTTATCGACTCAAACTGTATCCTGTATCCATAAAATATATTCTGTTTTCGGCATGATCCCGAAAACATGTAGAGGCTATTTAGGTTCTGAGGACAATTCTTAACACAAGAATTCTTAACACAAGTTATTAGTCTTTCTGACTAATATCATTTGCCCAAATATATTAAGATGTGAAAATTACAACTCTTTTTGTTACTCTTATTTAAAAACCATAATCAGTTATTTTGTATACATATGTCAGATAATTTTGCTATCAAATGACTACCATAAAATTGGAATGTATTTTGCATTCCAATGGGTACAAATTTATCCAATCATGTTATTTGTGTTTCGATAATTTTTTATTCGATATTGAGCTGATATTCGCGTTGTAAATGTTGCGAAAGTGACAAATCTTATCGTCATATGGTTCTTCCCGAAACGATAGATATATCTACTGTCTGTGATGACACAATTTAGGAATTCATATGACGGTACTGTTAACCTTCACTGTATTATCATTATGACTCTTTGCTGACCAATATCCTTCGCTCTGTTCAACATCAACTCCAGTTTCTCTCTTTTCTTTTGAAGCCTTTGGGCAGAAGAGCACTTTTGCTCCACGCTTAAACTCCGAATGTCTGTAGAAACAAATGTAAGGATAAAGTCCACAACTGCAGTTTGACAACAACATGGCTACATTGTATAACGTTCCTCCCCAGTCAATGTCAGCCAGATTTGTGTAGATCAACAAAATGAGAACTTGACGGTAGACTGTGCAGACAACGAAACAGGTCACAACGAGTAGAAGAGTCATAGAGACGTTCTTCTGTGCTCGCGACTTGGTATAAGCCATGGACGTTGTTGTTGATGTCCCTGGCTGCACTCTCTTTCTCAACGACATTGCCATACTTCCGTAACAGTAAATAATCGTCAAAAGTGGCACACAAAACTCCAGGACGAAACCGACGCATCCAGCTGCACTTTTAGCACTTTTATTAGGAAAGTTTCCACCGAAACAATTATTACCTTGATATTTTATCCCTGGAAGAATCATTGCCATTTTCATCGCGGGTCCATAGAGCCAGATGATGATCAAGACGATGATGACACGTGATCTGGTGACATAATTGCGATGCTGGATTGGATAAACTATTTCAAAATAACGTTCAACTGCAAGAGCAGCTATGCTGTAGACAGAAGAAACGTAGAGACCAGAGAAGATTGTTGAATTCTGCCATAAATAGCAGATGAAGACATTCATGAACTGTGGATCTGGCAGAATTCTAGCTGGAATTAGTATAATGCAGATGACAAGATCTATTAGACAGTGGTTGATAAGAAAATAATTATGAAGTTTCTTTCGAAGTGGTCCATGATAAAGAAGTACCATAAGACACACAGCGTTACCTGCTGTACCACATATGCCACCGATGATTATGTAAAGTATTTCAATAGGACCTATATTTGGTGCGTCATTGTCGGGCTGCGTCCAGTCCGTTCTTTGTGTTGAGTTTGATTTTGCTCTACTGTAAGCGGTGTAGTTTACGTTATCAGCATAATGGCCTAGACTGGTCAAATTCATTTTACATACTGTTAAGTAGTTTTAAAATAAATTATTAACAAGTTGTGCTGATTTAAAAGTTACGTTTAAAAACAGACATTGATTGTATAATAAGAGATATTACTCAAGAAAAATCGTTAATATTGTTTTTATGAACTCTTTCCCTAATTTTCAAGACATTCGAATAAAAGCACTTAGTCTATCGTTAGCGTAACACGACGACATTTTTAAAATTAATTTCGTAAATACTCATATTCGACTGTTTAAATTTATCTTTCTCATGATCACAATCGTGAACACTGGAACCTTCAGTAAGAATCTGTTCTTGAAAAACGCAGTGCAGTTTTGATCGTAAGTCTGTGGATGGCGTTTATCTTGATCTCGATATTATCACAATATTTATCTTTACAACTTCTGCTGTTTACAAGCTAGGTATCATTCTAAATCTACGGATGCTGTAAAGCGAAAGATGAACTGACAACTCCAGCTTTTAGCGCATCTATAAAAAAACGAACAAAAAGTTAACATTTTTTAGGGAAAAATGTTTAAATCTGAATATTATATTGATATGTGATGCAAAAAATATTACGAAATTTTTAAGAAATCGACTTAGACAAATTTAGAAAGTATGCGTTAAAAAGTAAATTTTATGAAAAATTGAGACTTCCCCCCCCCCACCCTCCAATCTGGCTGAACGTGAATAAAATATAATGGTCTGTGAAAAGCAGACTGTCATTACGGAAGAAAATAGAGCCAAACATGTTATATTTTTTACATAAAATATAAAACAATCCTCAGATTAATTTGTATTTTTTGCCTGCCCCCCCCCCTCACTCAGAAAACCGTTTTGTCGCCTCTGCTCTTCCCAAATAAAACCACTAAACAGAGCATCGTCTTATTTTTCAATCGCAAAAAAATGTATAATTTATGTTACGTTTGAGTAAGATGAAATCTTAATATTCAAAGACATATTAGTATATTAATATGTCTTTTGAATATTAGGATTTTATTCAACGCAAACGTAACATAAATTATACATTTTTCTCCGATCGGCCAATAAAACTTGATGCTCTGTTTAGTGGTTCTAGTTGATTGGATTATTGTTCTTCAAAGTTAAAATTCTCTTTGCTTAACTGAAACCGGTTTAAACCGATTCAGGCTTTTGGCGTTATACATAGAGATACAAACTCAGCAGATTAAAGTACCGGTATAAGATAAAAGTGTTATTAAGACTGTATACCGTTCAGTCTTTTTCATTTCTGAAGAAAACGGTGCATCGGTGTAAATATAGAAATTTTGAACCGGATTCTATTCCTCGGTAAACAGTTCTATAACAAATAGTCCATTAACAAACAGTCCACATATCCTTACATATATCTAATTTGCAATAAAAAATTATCTAAAAAATCTTTTTTCTTTTTCGGAATTTAAATCGCACAGAAAATGTATGCTTAATTGGAACTTATTTTATGTTAACCAAGTGATAAGTTTTGTATTTCGTAATATTTTAAAATCTCCTATAAGAAAAATTTCATGTAGGCCCTATCTGTTAAATTTATGAATAAATTTAAAGTTTTTGAAAATCTATAGTTATTTTTAAATATATTTACATTTAATGATAAGAAAGATAACCAATTTTCGGGATGCAAGTTTTATTAAGAAATCAGGGTAATCTTTTATTTTAATCATAATTTTCTGGAAGAATCAACTGATCTTTAAACAGTTTAGCCAAAAAATAAAAATTATTTTAAGAAAAACTTATCAATTACAGAGTTTAAGGCCGAAACTCATCGGCGCGATATTTTGGCATATACCAAAATGTCGCGCGATAATTTCGCGCGATATTTCAAAACCAACCGGCACAATAAAATGTCGTTATATCGCTCATATACGAGATAGTGACAGGCTATCATCAGTCAGGTTACCGCTATATGTTATTTCATTGGTTAGAGCATCGCGATATTTTGGACATCATCCAAAAAATCGTATACAAAATGGCGTATACAAAATATCGCTGTCGCGGCGGTTGGTATGCTCACATTGAATATAATTCAATGAGCGGTTCAAAAATGTCCATGTCCAAGATGTCCATGTCCAAAATATCGCGTCGCGCGATAAATTATCGCGCCGGTGGGTATTGACCTTAATTCTTCAAATACAGAATACCTTAAAAGAACAAAATTTATAATACAAAATAAAACTAAAGCTCACTGTCATAATTACCTTAATAGTAATATTCCTTAAATTGTAAATATAACTTTTCACATAAGACATAAGTTTTAACTAAAATAATGTTAACTAAAGATGAAAATTGGTTCATTTGGCAAATGATGCATGAAAAGACTAAAATTTAAAGGGAAACACAAGGTGTTTTATTTTAACATTCATTATAACCAGTTCACCTACCTACGCGACATTTCTACATTTTAAAGTTACTTTCAGATACAAAACTAAAACTATTTGGCTACTAATTATTGCTGAGAATGCAGTACTCTGTTCCTGCCGCATGCTGCATTGATCAAGTAATTTCTGAACAAGCATTATCTCTTGAAGACTTTACGAATTATATACGGAATGCTGTGGCGTCGCATGAGACTAAATCGAGATAGAGGGAGGATGTCTATGATCATAGTAGCCTTACTTAGAAATTAAACAAAGCAATTAATGATTCCATAATGAAACGATTCTTATTCAATAGATTCGAGATAAAATTAAGACCTATAAGTGAAAAATCATATCAAGCATTTGCACAAATGTTGAAATTAGTTAAGGCAGGAACAAACGTTAACTATACGTTAACTATACAAATTTAAACTATACATAATTACAAGTATTACAGTATAATATAGTATAATTACAAGGTACTTTTAAAATAGTAGCTTTTTCAGGGTGAACGTGTTTTTGCTTGTCGTCACTGGATATACAATAAAATAAAGTTATCTATTCAAAAGACGACTCGATTGAAATTGATCTATTATTAATGGCTTCATCCACTTAATTATTTTCAATCAAAGAATCCTCATTACTATATATAATACTATTTCGAACAAACTCTTTTTTCTCTAAAAGGGGACAGTTTTTTCAATGAATTACATCGTGTACTAATAACGATAATATTTATATGAAGCTTTGTGGTTATGCTTATAACTTAAAACAAACAGAATTTAATTAACTCTTGACATTATGAGACAGTACAGATTATATATGCACTATTAGACGACACATAGTGAAGAAGACAAATGAGTGATCGTATCTACATTCGAATCGTTCACTTAGGTTGATGTCATTCATTCAATAGCTCAATTGCGTTTTATTTATTTCATTTTTGATGAGTCGCTAATTGCCAATCCGGTGATAATTATTATCAGAACGCTGTTATACAAATTTTATTCAATATTTTGAGATTATTTCTTTACAAATCTTATAGCTTTATAAAGAAATCTTATTAAATTTTAACTTATATTTTCTTTATTGCATTATCTTCAGAGAATGAAACTTCGATTAGAAACGAACAAAAAGTATTTAGAATCTGATATATCTTCTATGACAACATTAATTAGCGAGAAATTTTCTAATTGTATTTTCACAAAAACCAGCATCATTAAATCTACTCAAAAATTTCTCTTTCAATTTTTCTTAGAGTATAATTTTTTATCAATTCAAATGTTAATAAACAAATCTTTCGTCTAGCCATTCTTGTAGATCTAGATCATTTGCAAGGATGTTATTTTTGAGTGGGTTGGCACTTACCCAGCGGATTTTTAAAAACAAACGTTATTACGCAAAAACATAATTATGCCCACTCACTCTGAAGAAAAGAGTTAGCAATACATTATACTGTACAATGTACATTGACAAAAAAGAAATATATTTCGTCAATTTTTTAATGCAGATATGAATTTTAATTTATTGACCTAACAAAACTGAAATGACATCCCTGATCATATGGCACGTGTTGAATGACCTGCTTCATATTATGCGCTATTATCTTATTCAATTTCCATTTAATGTTTTTAAATTTAAAGAGCACTTTGATTTATTAACGTATTGTATTCAGTAGGTAAAAATAAAGTTCTTATGTTCATCATTTTATGACATAAATAATAAGTTTTATCGGATATAGATTAATATAACATACAATATGTGTGTAATATAAATTTAGTGCCGTAAATATACGTCACCATGGGCCCCACAACAATTTTTTATACTCAATCAATACAGTAAGAAAGAAGGTCGTCGGGCCGGCCCCGGCAACTCTGCCGGGCCCCGCAGCACGACTGTATCTGCTACCATTGCACTCTATAATGTATAGCTATTGAAAACATTCCGATTTCTCAATGAGGATCATAAAGTTTTGTAATTTGATAACTTATTCACTAAATTAAATGCGGACACTCGACATTGAAACTGTCAACTTTCTGATGGTTCCGTGACGCAGTCAAATTTATTTTTTGACAATTTACTTTAAATATCTTATAAATCTTAAAGCAGTATTTGAGTAAGTAATATTATAATCTAATACTCTGATAGTACGATATAACCATTTGCAGTGTTTCAATAGCAAAATAACGTATTACTAAACCTAAAATAATAGTCTCATTACACCGTCCTTGAAAACATATTACATTTTTGACACAAGCTTAATACAGAAGATGTAGCAACTCAAATGTTATGCATCATCAGTATTATAAATATTAATGATATAAATTTAATTCAACATATAGGCTGTTATGTAATTATCAGTTTCCGCTTGTTGGTTGACACGCAAACTCAAAGCATTCTATTATTGCATTGCTTCCTGTAGATCAGGAAATCAAGCTTTGTGGTACAAATGTTCACAAAACTTCATTTGATAAAAATAATCTTTTTTTAAACGTCAATAACAAATTTGATCATAATTAAGTCTACTGTTGCATGACAACATCACAAAGGCTTAATTTCCTGTATTACTTACATTGTACATTATACAAGAACTAGAAATTATAAATATTTTTGTTTTGTATTTTAACAAGAGATCAAAAATTAGAAATAAATTACTGTAACACAATCAAATAATTAAAAGTGTTGCAATTATTTCTTCAGTCGGTTTAAACATTATTTGCGCAACATTTTATTTACTTTAATCTCATATATATATTCTTTTAATTCACCAAACAAAAGACAGTAGTATATAATTAGACAACATAAACTAAAAAATTAAATATTGATACAAATCAACAGAAAAACAGTGAAAAGAAACTAAGGAAAAATAACAACAAATGACAAAATATATCAAAAGATATAAATATATATATAAAAAAAATATTACATATACATGCGTATATAAAATTAAATGAAATCGTTTTTAAAAATGCTCCAAATTTTAAATTGAACAGTTCTGTAAGAGTCGTTAATATTTTAGTTATATTTACTTTGTAATGCCAAGTAGTCTTTCGTGTCCAATTTATTAGTAGAATGTTTGATATCAATATAATTTGTAATAATCAATTTAGATAAAAATGTATATCTATGTAAGTCGTAAAGATATTTAAAACTTAA
>JAQIXG010003315.1:0-15201 GCA_034700105.1 Oconnorella tubifera
CCAAAAAGGCAGACGGTGCCAGCTGTTGCGCACTGCGGACTCCAATCCCACCACATCTTAGAGGGAGGCAGGCTTGTTGTCATTTATGTTAAATGAATTGACAAAAAACACAATATGTCTTACATACAGTATATGAAACAATACTGTATCGCTGAAATGACTAGTGCGTCTGATCAACACATAAAAAAACATGATAGTCACATCAGCACAAATGTATTAGTTTGATAGACAATGATTCCAAATCTCGCGGAATTTCCAAATTTGTTGCACGTCACATCAGCACAAATATTTACTGACGCGTTATGAACTGTGTGTGTATAAATCAAGTGATGAGTGAACGCTTCACTCTTAACACAGCACAGCAGTAAAGTATTTTTATTTGTTAATAATAGGGGGGAAAGCGCCGAGTATAAAACTCATTTTTATTCCCAAAGAAAATAAAAACGTAAGTAATTTTTATACTGACGTGTAACATGGGGGTCTCCACCACCTCCCTCAACTTCTCAATTTGTTCTTTGCACCCCCCTATGTCACTGTACGTCACATCTGGCTTTTCCTCCACCTAAAGTTAAAAAAAAAATTATACAAACAATTTAAGCGTTTTACTAAAGAGTGCAACAAATTTAGTTTAACGTCTGGATTACAGTATTATACAAACGATGTCTCAGACGTAGCTGTCAATTTAGCGTCTTACTAAAGGATGCAGCAAGTTAGAACAACAGTTGGTATTGACAGAAATCAAACATGGAACTGTTGCTTCCGAGTGCAGTGCTCTACCACTTAAACAATGAGCTTCAATATATATAAAATAAGTAAAAATTAAACAAATAAATAATAATACAAAAAAGCAAATTTGAAAATTACAAAAATACAAATTTGAAAATGCACCCACTTGCATCATCGTGACCGTAGGATCAATTTTTGGAGGAAGGGGGATTTGAATCTGATACTTCGTCCTATCAACACTAAAAAAAAAAAATCAAAAACTCCTCAATTTACAATTGTCAATTACAATCGAATTAAGCTCTTACTAAAGGGTGCAGCGAGTAACGATAAAATTAAGCTCAATCTCTATGCAAGCACTAGTGATATACATCTCAAAGATGTAGTTGTATAATTAAGCGTCTTACTAAAGAGTGCAGCAAATTCAAATAAAACAAGTTTTAAAATTACTCTAAATTAAAACCAACATCCGAAAATCAACCAAAATTAAATTTCAGGCAATTTAATCAAGCAACAAATTTAAGATTTTAACGGGGGTGGGGGGATGCACCCAGGGGGACACCTACCCCACTCTCATCCCCTCCTCGATGTCAGTGGGCGCCACCTGGTCGCTGATACTGACGACAAACTTAGCAAACTGTTTAACGTTTATAATATAACGGGGCTCATCTGAATCGGCGTTTATTATCTTAGTGCAACGGGCTACTTGTAGGGGCTGTTCACCTAAGTGAATAAGAGAGAAAAAGTCAATAGCGAATGAATGAGTGGTGAATGAATGAGTGAATGAATGAGTGAATGAATGAGAGAATGAAAAAATGAATAAATGAGTGAATGAACGAGTAAATGAATGAGTGAATGAATGAGTCAGTAAATGAGTGAATGAATGAGTGAATGAATAAGTGATTGAATGAATGATTGAGTCAATGAACGAGTGCGTGAATGAATGAGTTAATAACACTGAGTCGACCAATCAGTGATTGAACCAATGCCGATACAATCTCTGCATACCCTTCTCCGCAACCTGCTTACTCTTTTCTCTCTCTCTGTACCCTTCTCCCCAGTGTCTCTCACTCTCCCTCTACGTAACCTTCTCCCAAACCTCTCTCTCCCTCTACATACCCTTCTCCCCAGCGTCTCTCTCTCTCCCTCTACATACCCTCTTCTCCCAGGTCTCTCTCTCTAAGTACCCTTCTCTCTAGCCTCTCTCCCTCTCCGTACCCTTCTCCCTAACAGCGCACTTACTCTGCATGGTCTGTTTATCTGCCGCCAGGTCCCAGTGTGCGGGTAGAGACAGACCGGTGTCTGACTCTTTGATGCCGGTCAGTTCATTGACTCGCTTTAACACGTTCTTGGTGTCGTCTTCTACCGCCTTAATGGCGCGATGGTACATACCTATACCCTGGTCATAGAGGGTTAATATGGTTAAGGGTTAATAGTACCTACACCATGGCGGAGGGTTCAGGGTCAATGGTTACAGGTACCTATACCATGGTAATAGAGGGTTAATGGTTATAGCTTAATAGTTAAGGGTTAACCTATGCCCTGGTCATAGAGAGTTAACGGTTAAGGGTTGAAGGCTGCTAGTTAATGGTTCAAAATTAATGGTTAAGGGTTAATAATACCCTGTTAAACAATTAATTAATAGCTAACAATATTTGACTTGAGACAATAAAAAACTAAAAGTTTTTAAAGTTAAACTAGCGTTTTAGGTTAAATTTTAACTTAAAATTTGAGTGAACAGCAAATTTAAACTAAATATGAGCAGCAAGAAAGGAATGACTCTAACAAACAGACTCTTACATAAGTCTTGAGCAGAGCAATATCAGCTTCATCCAGGGCTAGAAATAACAAATATAAACAAAAAATTAAAATTAAATTATTAAAAATACCCCATGTCATAAGCAAAATTATGTCATCGTCAAATTTCGGTCCCTTACGGCCCCCCAGATGGGGGAACACGGCCCATTCGCTACATAAAAATCTATTAAACTATAAAAAAATTAAATTCATTTTTTTATTATTTTAAAAAATTAAAAACATAAAAGATATTTTTAAGTTAATTAGACTGTTAAGTTTGATCAATGAGTAAATAGGTAATTTAATATAATTTATTTTAAATATGCCAATAAATGGAAAGGGAATCTAATTCTGGCTTCATTCTTCATATGTATATATAAATATATATATATATATTTATATATCTTTATATATATTAAATAGACCCGGCTGACTTTTACGCAGCACCAATACAACCCAACATTTAAATCTCATCAATTATTCTTAAAATAATCCCTAAAATCATCACTAAACGTCAAAAAATGCGAGGAATTTGAATTTTTCATCAAAAACTTAAAATAAAAACTACTTCCGGTCGTTTTTCCCTCGTTAGGAAACATTTATTTACCGACTAAAGGCTTTTCCGGTTCATCCTTCGCGTCGTCCCTCGTCTTCCTTTGATCCTTCCCCAAATAGTCGGGCATTTTATCGTCTAATTAATTAATTAATTAGTTAATTATTAATTTATTATTAATTAATTAAATTACAAATAAAAATAAATTTAAAAAAGCGTGACAAGGCTTTCTTGGATACACGAACTTGAAGAAGAATTTAAAAATTTTGAGGGGGGGGTGAAACTTTGACGTTTCTACCCCTAAAACAGAAATCAAATTTAGAAATTGTGGGTCGGAGGAGTGAGGAGGGGGGTACTACTGCGAATTAAAATTTATTTAGTAATATAATTTAGAAATTGATGGGGTAGTGAAGGGTATTACTCCTGATTAGAAATTTAATTTAGGAATTGAATTTAAAGATTTTTGGGCTCGAGGGGAGTACAATGGTGGGGGGGGGGGGAGAGGGGAGAGGGCGGGGGTGTCAAGTTTCAAATGGTTTGAGAATTTATGCTAATAGAGAATTCATTTTCACGTGTTTATGGTTTAATGTTGAATAGTGAGAAAATATCTCTACGCACATCTGTTGAATTCTCTTTTATATGCAATTAGTAGGCTTATATAAATTATTTCTGGCTTTTTGCTCTCTTCACTAGTCGGATAATTTAATAGCTTACAGTATTTAGGCCTCTTTAATCGATCATCGTAGGCCTACTAATCCACGCGATTATTCATTTTAATCTCAGCTTATTATTTAGTGAACTACTATTGCTAATTGCGAATTTATTTTCTGTTGAATATATTATTAAAATTAAGAATGAATAGAAAAATAAAAGAAACGTGATTCGCATACCGAGTATTAAATTTGTCTTAACTAAAATTTATTGGATTAGTTAAAAATCAGTAAAGATGACTTAAGGATAGAAACTTTACTCAAAAGAATCATATCTGTCTCAAAGACTGAATATTATCTCGACTCTTAGAATCTTTTTAGAGCATTATCTTATCTTTGTGAACTACTTAGTTGGGTTTATCTTGAATCTCTCGGTTTTCTATTGCAGTAAAATATGCTCTTGTCGATATTCGAAGCGAGTATAGATATTTAATTTCTATATTAGAAAAATGTATTTTTTTTATGGCTAAGAACTGTTCAATTCTCTAGAAATAATGAAGTCTTTTTCTTGATATATCTTCTCGTTATTGTATCACGGGTTATTGTCTACGATACTTGTTTTTTATTAGTCATTTATTTTTTCAAATAAATATAATATAAAGAAAGGTCAATGTAATAACTATAACAATAATAATAATGTAATATTAATGTTACATACAGTACATGATTAAAAAGGTAATCGACAGATTCAACAGAACACCTAAATAATGCCACATCTCATATCATTTTCAATCTGTTATCATTTGTATTCTATACATAAAATAAAATTGAAACACTTATTAACAAATAAATGTTTCAATTAAATAGCCTACTTTGAAAAAATAAAATACTTTCTTGTTGCAGTGACACTAAATTGTGCTATATTGTCAAGTCATCTTAAAAATGTGTTTTTTTCTAGAAAAATCAAATCAAGAAACAACATCAGAAATGACCGAATACACAACGGAAGAAAACCTAGAGAGATACCTAGCTGAATGTATCCTTGTCGAATCGCCCGACGGTAAATTTTCCACCCAGTCAAACCTAACCGGACCCAAGCGAAAAAAAGATTACGAAAAAAATACTCACCCACCAAGCGCTTGCCTAAACTGTTTACGCAGAACGAAACATTTAGCGAAACGTTTTTACGGACTTGTGAAATCAGAGGTTGGCTTGTTGCTTATTCTTGTGGGGTACGCCGCAGCGGGGGCTTATTTGTTTAGCGTTTTAGAAGGGCCACACGAGAGAAAACTTTTTCATGATCTGGCCGAAGCTCAAAATGGGAGGGTTAAAAGGATATTGAATGTTACTGGTCATTTTGAGGAATTGGCTGTTTTAATCGAACAGGAAAAAATGGGGATTCTTAATGGGTCTGTTATTTCTAGAAATGGTACTTTTAGTTATACTCCATTTGGCAATGGGACGAGGGTGGAGCAAAATAGGAGTGAGCTGGTGATAAATGTGGCTAAATTAATGGATGAAATTTTTGAGGAATTGAAAGAGAGTAAGATGCACGGATTGCTGGAAAAGGGGAAGATGATATGGGATTACTGGGGAGCCCTTTTCTTCTGTGGGACTATTGTGACGACAGTAGGTAGGGTCACGTATGATTTAGTTTAGTTTTTTTTTATTTTATTGTTGCATAACGTCACATCAGGGCAAATTCTTATCGAGTCAAAACCTGCATGTGATTCGGTTGTATATGTATAAATTACTACAAAGTCGAATACGATTGTAATTTTATTTACTTTTAAAGATATCTAAATGCTTATTTAAAAACTTATCTAAATACTTATCTTTAAGGATGTCAAAATGCTTATATAAGCTTATATAAGAAGATGTATTAATAGTTTGTAAATAACCTAAGTAAATAATAGCGATAAACACATTTGACAGAGAAAAAATAATTTCAATTGAAAAAAATCAAAATAAAACGAATCGTACTATAGCCATAATTATACAATTTCATTTAATAATTTTAAAAACATATATTAATTCCTTATATTATACCCTTCATCTTAAAATTACTAATTTTTTCTCCAGGATACGGCAATATCGTCCCGGTCACGTCATGGGGCCGCATCGCGACGATGGTCTACGCCGTCTTCGGTATCCCCCTCTGCCTGGTCGTCCTCTCCAAGCTAGGTCGCGCCCTCACGCGGCTCATCAAGTATTTCTGGGCGTTTGGGCGACGCTTCTACTTCACCGGCAGCTGCGTGAAGGTCAGGCGCATGATACCCAGTAGTCAGTTGAGATTGACCTTTGTTCAGAGGATAAGTGATAGCATCAGGAGAAAGAAGATGAAAAAGAAGACTGGGGGAGAGAAGAACGCTGATGTGGTTGTTGTGGCTGCTCAGGTTTAAACCCAAAATCTAACCCTAAATATAACTGTTTTTATATGGACAATATAACTTTACAACACTGCGCTTTATTATCTTTACATAATGCGGGAAAAATATGCTAAATTTGAAAAAGTATTTTCTTATATTAATTTGATAAAACGTTGTACCTTTGCATTTAAGTTTTAACATTTTATTGTTTATCATTTATTGCTATTCATTACTTTATTCTGTTTTTAATTTACATTACGATCAGTTTTAAATGTCATTTTTTAATCATTTACGACCAGTTTTAAATTGTAATTTTAATCAGTTACGATACAAGCAGTTTTTTTAATCTATTTTTTATTTATTTACTTATTTTAATAATTTCTTCAGCTCGAAGACGTCTATGTCCCGTACGAGATCGACGACAATTTCAACCTCCCCCCGATCATCGCCATCCTAGTCGCCTTCATCTACATCCTACTCGGCGCTCTCATGTACAAACGATGGGAAAAAAACTGGGACTACCTCGTCGCCTTCTATTTCACCTTCATATCCCTCAGTACCGTGGGATTCGGGGATGTTATCCCTGAACATCCAAAAAACTTTCTCGCTACGTCTGTTTATTTACTTTTCGGTTTCGCGCTAATAGCTATGGTGATAAATGTTGTCATGGAGTACGTTAGCGATACTATAGAGAAAGCGCGGGAACAGGTTATTAATATAGGCCAGAAGATTATTACAGTGGCGCCCGGGCAGAGCTGCCTGACGGAGGCGGAGCCTTTGTCGCTGGAGGCTGTAGCGGCGGCAGCGTTAAAGCATAATAGAAGACGGCAGTCCATATAGTAAATAGATGAAATTTTAACATGTATTGCTCATAAATAATGATAATAATGATGATCAATAATTATGATAATAATGATCAAGTATGATCATCACTATGGGGTTAAGATGATGGTTAAAGGGGAGGGGCGTGTTAGAATATAATCCTTCGATGTGGTTTTTTGCAGATTATATTATAAAAGGTTTTTTGTGCTGGTTTGTCTAGATTTTTACACGTTCACGTTTTATGTTTAGCGTTTTAAAAAGTTATACTTGGATTATGTTCCTAGATTACAAATTGTTATTAAAAATTAACTACAACTAGCTATCTAAAGTTTAATATCCAAAGTGACCTTTAAAATTTATTTAAAATTATAGAATTATGAATAGGCCTACCAGGTTAATGAAAGCAATATTCGATATTAATGATATTAATTTCACGAAGTTCTTTAAATAAAAGAATTCTTGTATCGGAACTGCTGGGTTATAATTATTAATTAATAGTAATAATATATAAGTAAATGAAATAAATGAATAAATAATGTTACTATTTGATCTTTGTGTTTTTAATGATCATGAAAATATTCTCATTATACGTCTTGCCACTCTGTGTGTATAACTCTGTATGCCACTTTTATTTGAGTTTTTTAGTTTTGTTTTTGCGCTTGCCGTACTACTGCTTATATTGTATGGTATTATTATGTGTTCAATTCATTTGTGAAATAATAATGTGCAATAATTATATAATATTATTCATCTTTAATCTTAATTCTTTGTGATTCTTTATTTTTTGATTTTTAATTATCTTTTAAAAAGATTCATAGATCCCCCCTTGTTTTCTTTAGTTTGATTATCATTAGTTAAGGTTTGGAAACAGTGAAAAGTAGGGTTAGAAAAGTAGAGTTAGGATAAAGGTTAGAGTTGCAATTTTAGATACTGGGGCAAAAACAGAAATACTGGGGGCTTAGGTAATTTTTGATCTAATCAGATTTTTGTAAATATTACTTTGCCTTATTGTCGAGTCTTTCATCTTCGCTGTTCTATGTATTTCTCTTAACTGTGTATTTTCAACGATATTTCATGTTTTTTTCTAAATGTGTGTTAAATGCAACATTTCACATGTTTGTTGTAGCTTTATTGTTTTGTTTTGCAGAACGAATCTGTAGTTAACTATAGTGCTTATCGAGAATAATTTAGAATTTTGTAAGTTAATAGTTATATCGAAAATAAATCTAAATAAACGATTTTTAAACTTAAAAGTTCTTTGAATTTAAACAGTCGTTATTTTAAATTAAATAACGATTTTATTTTAAATTTAAATTAAATCGCTAATTGTAACCATTTAATAGTCATTAAGGTAAGTAGCTAAAAATAAGTGTGTTACTGAAGTTTTGAGGAAATTTTGCTTACAAGTTAATAACAACTTTTTTATTGCTGTGGTAGCCTATAGATTGTTTTTTACGGCTGCGAAATTATTTTAAGAAAAAACATCAGATTCGCATAATGAAGACAATTTAATAAATAAAATAATCAATTATTAATTACACAATCTTTGGTTATAATCTTCAAGTTATACAAATGGATTAGCACAAAATAATATACAGGCACGAGTGAAGCTTTTAAACATTTACATTAAATTTATCAGTTTAAAAATGATCTTAATTTTTTGAAAACTGGAGCTTTTTCTGTTAAACTTTAAGATATATTATAGCAAACAAAAGTGACTAAAAAGTAAGAAATTACTTACTATTATAATTATAGTACAATATTCAAACAATTAGTAACAGAAAAAAAGTAACTAAGAAGTTACTAAATATAAGAAATTAAGAGCTATTGACTTAATAAGATACAAAATAAGATAACAGTCAAATTATAATAGGCTATAAATTATTCCGATGCTATACTTATAATTTAGTTATCCATATATCCAACCATTTTAATATACTATTATTACTACTTTTAACTGTGTCTTTAACGCAATATTTAAAGTGTTAATTAATTAAGAGTATTACTGTTTTATTGTTAAAGAAAGTAGTATTTTTAGATGATAATTTTAATAAATCAAGTTTAAAATTATACAATAGACCTGCATCAAGACAAACTGAGCAAAAACAAAATGAATACAAAATAAAGCTGTAAACTCAAATGTAAATGTAATTCAAATATAATGCAATATAATAATGACGCTGTTTGACTGGATTACAGAATCGCTAACAATTGAAAACCAATTCTTTGATGATCAATTTTAAAACATTCGTTAAATGCCATTTATAATACACTGCACTGTCATTTATCATATTTTCAGGTAATTCATATAATCTCAAAGCATTCATATTTTGCAAAAAATAGTTATATTAGGTTCGTTTATATTTGTCTACTTCATGCAAATAAGTAATATATGTAGTTATATAAAATTTCCTAAATTAATGAAATTCTTGTATTTATAACTCATTTTTATCTCATTAAATTACTGTACAAAATCAACTTGAAATGCTGCCTTGTTTGAACACCAAATTTAAAATAACATCGTTAAAACTTCTAATACAACACACATAAGGCAACTTGTTAATATAATGCCAATAATTCATCACAAGTTTCTGTAGATATTTTCATTTTACAAATCGCTTCTTTTAGAAAAAACTGAAATCTGAAAGAGAAAAAAAAGAAAGAATTTAGCTAGATAACATTGTAAAGATATATTTAGTAGTTCAATGTAAGTTGTGTAATAATAACTAAAAGATATATTATATCCGGTGTAGTAGAGCATTAGATAATATAAGTTTTTGTACTGGTTCATTTACACCTAGACCCCCCCCTTCCCAAAGTATTATACTATAATACAAAAGTAAAGCAAACCCTATTTAAAACAACTATCAGAAGCATTAGTAATGACAATTGTGGTCATTACACTTGATTTTAATAATTTATTTCAACAGCATTTTCAATCCGTTTCAGCAGTAATTTTATAACAATAAGCCTCTTTAGTTTCAAAAATGCAAAAACGCTCATAATTTTTAAAACAAACTGACAAAAAGTAATACCTTTTACAGAATAATCACACCATATTTGAGAGATGTTAAGTTTGCTGAAAGATGAAAGATCAAAACCAGAGTGCGTAAAAACCTTCCTCCAGAACTAAATCTCATTTTTTATAAATATTACGTATAAACATCACAGTATTAGCTTTGGTGAAAAACGGAAACCCATCGCACGAAATAAAAAGAAAGAAAAACATCTCAGACGTCAAAGCCCGAGATATTCACATCTTTCTTTTTACATCGGCTTAAATTATTCGGCTTGCGAGACAATTCCTGATGCAAGCCAATCTGTGTCGACTCCGCCTGGCCCGGGGGATTATGATTATGATGATCCGAAATGTAATTCGTCGATTGATTTTCTCGATAATCTAAATTTGGATTATTTTTACTGAATCGTAAATAGATAGGATTGGAACATTCAGGAACATTTGATACGTCTAATTCAACGCCTGGAGACAGTCGATTATGTATTGTTACAACATTATCGACATTTTCTGAGGATCGTTTTTTCATTGTTGTTTTCTGGTTTTTTCTTGGATTTCGTAACGTTTCTTCGAGTTGAATGTCACCTTTTTCGAACTTACGAAAGTTTTCCTTACTCTTACAACAAACTCTACAATTTGACTGTTCACTGTAACATTGCGTCTGCTTAGCACAACTAGAAACACAATGATCATTAACTGAACTCAAACTATCCTCAGCCAAATAAACTTGATGACTTTGTAAAACATCACTGTCTAAATCGCAAGAATGATCCAGAAAACAAGATCTACCGCTAACCTCCCCTATGTGCAACTGTTTCTTTCCTTGTCGATTACGTGAGACTCCGATTAGCCCAACCCTACTGCAAGAACTTTCTAAATTATCAGAACAACGTGTGTTGTCCATCTGACAACACATCTCTTCCGAAGCAGCACGACAACACGCGTTGTTCCTAACGTTGTTTTTACAAATTGCGCGATTCGCAATATTATCCCTCAGAGCAACTCTCTGTTCAAAATCTCGTGCGTTTCGTTCAATCGATCGTCTCAGACGTCTTTTACGAACAACAAGCAACAAAACAACAACCACAACTGTCAATATAAGCGGTATGCTAATGGCAAGACAAACTATTATCAGCAACTCCGGAAAAGTTGCCAAAAGATCTCCACGTGGGGGAAGAACCATAATAGCATCAGATCGTGAGCTAGTGGTTACACCCTGTGGTGTTACTACCCCGGCAAGAAAAGGAAAAATCAAACTTTTATGATACTCGCAGTTTCTGCCCACAAAATTCACCCCACAAACGCATTCGTAATTGCCAATTCGATCGATGCAGGTAGCGTTACCGAGGCACGGAAGCGACGCGCATTCGTCTATATTAATCTCACAGTAGCGACCGAGCGTCCCGGGCGCGCAGTCGCAAGCGAAATCGTTTACTAAATCGCGACAGGTCGCGCCGTGCAAACAAGGATGATCTAGGCAGTCGTTTATGTCAGCTTGACAAAGTTGGCCAGTATAGCCCGGGGCGCAGAGACACTCGAAGTAGTCAGTACGGTCCAGGCACGAGCCGCCGTTGAGGCACGGGCTACGCGCGCAGTCGTTAACGTTAGACTGACAGAGGTCGCCGCTGTAGCCTGGCGGGCAGATGCAGCTGTAGCGGGCTATCTCGTCGATGCAGCGGCCGCCTGTAAGCATAAATATATATTTAAATAAATATCTAATATATATAATTGAAAGAGTATACATGTAAATATAATTTATCTGATATACAGATAATTGAGTGAGTGATTCCGCTTCTGTTAATCACATGTATATTCATATAAAAAACAGTCTAGAATTTTATTATTATTGATTGCGGACCCGTTCCTGGGACGGGTTTTTCTACTAGCAATAATATAAAATAAATAATCATTATATGTAACAGTTGTAGGCAATGCATTATATTAATTCAACCAATCGACCCTGACAATATATTTATGAACCATAGCAAACGTAAAACTTGACCATAAACCAAACTCCTAACCTAGCCCGAATTCAAACCCCACTCTTAACTCAAGAATTAACAATCAGGGTGGATTTGTCGTTTGATAGATCACCAGGTTCGCAACCAGGGCCAGAAATTGCAGGGCTCATATCAATTAAAGCAATCAATTAGCAAATTGCAACAAAGACCTAAATAATAAACAAAAAAATTAGCTGTTAATACAAAGCTCGTTTATGATTGATGCGGTAAACAGTTAAACAATAAGCTTCTCTATCCAGATAACAATAATATGATATGATAGATAGACTGGGAATTGTTCAGATCACGATTTTGTAATGACAGACTTGTTGTCAAAACGTGATAGAACAGTTGCTTTTTTATTTTAAATCAGGCTGCCTTATTAGATAAAAGAAAACGCAGCAAGGCTTAGTATTTTAGCAAATCACGCCCCTTTAATTTAGTAGGTTATGTAAATCTGATTTATTCAAATTTATATTTATTTGAATAGTAATACTATTAGAATTAGCGTTAGAATTAGGGTTAGAATTAAGGTTAGAGTAAGAGTATGGGGTTGATGTTATATAATACGATGTCAATTTAACAATTTAACAAAAAAATGAATTAATTACAGTTCAGGGGCATGTTTGGTTAATATTAATGCCTCGATTTAGTCGAATTATCCCTTGATCGATGCCAACAATAGAAACGTTAGAAAGAACAAATTATTATTGAGTCTCAAATGATCCATCGTGTCCGAGACGGAACACGTGACAGTTAGCGCGGGAAACACAAAGACATTGAGTATGAGAGAACAAAAAACAAGGAAATGACACCAGAATATAAATCAAAATTGCGCGAAACATAAAAGAAATGTACGTTTTTCTTTCGCAAGGAAAAGCGTGAGAATTGACAAATAACTGATGCTGGATGATTCTTATGAAATGATTATAATGCGATTGTTTAACTCTTTTTGAAAAAAGTGGCCAGAATACTCTTGACAAAACTAGTTTCGTTTATGACAAAATACAAATTTCAAATATTGGAAATGCGGTTTCAGTGCTGGGAACTTTTGGGACAGTTTCCCAAGACACTTCTTAACTTTTTCATTTTTAAATGTTTAAACGTTTGTCAACATTTTTATTTGCCATACTTGTTCAAACTATCAAACTATTAACTTTTTATATACTGTGAATAAATAGTATATACTAACTTTTATATTTCTTCTATAATGTATTTATTCTATATTTATTCTATAATGTCAAATTGCATTGCTATATTTTGTCAATAATCTCATCTTTTGTCGTCATGTAATTTCAAATACTCTCATTTATCAAATCACTACCAGTAAAAACTTTCAAACTTCACTAATATCCAATCATAAAATCTGCCATAAATTAGTGAAAACTAATGAAGCAAATAAAGTAATTAAATTAAAACCGAGATTAAAACTCGGTTTCAATTTCAAATCCGTTCAATTTCGCACATAGTCATCATGTTCAATCTTGATCGAAAACTAACATAAATCAGTGACCTCTAGAGATCAAATAACGCGTTAATCAATAACTAGAATCCACAAAACAGGAAAGAAAACAAAAATGTTCTCATGTTGGTTTTTTACTGATCAATATTTCTGAACAAAACAATCCAGGCCCTCGCTTTCAGCTCAAGGCAATAAAGCGAAGAGTCACGAAATGCTGGATTTTCTCTTTATAATTTCTGTGATTTAGATCCAGTTTAGCTTATAAAACAAAGCAATGAAACTATATTTATACATAGATATCGTAAATCTATTAATAAATAAGGATATATAAAATAAATAGTGTGTTCTTATTTTCGTTGGTAAATTATAGGTTTATAAATAGATTTAGCTTGTAATTGAAACTAATTTAAATTTATTTTCAGTATTCAAATTAATATGTATCAAGTATATTATACAGCTTAAATATTAACAAATAAATAAAACGTTGTTAGTATATTTCATATCATTATCATGTTGTAATTAATTAACATAAATTATTTCACAACTACTTTAAAGTTTACTACATATAATTGACAATATTTTAAAATTAATCAACTACAAATTTCGCAATCCGTTTTCTAAAAAACTTATTTTTTCAATTCACGACGAAATGAAGTTACAATTCATTTTCAAATCCTAAAATGTATCTAGAAAATCTCAAAAATTACCATTTAAACATCTACGATTTATTTTTCAATCCAAAAACTTATCAAAAAACCACAAAATACCATTTAGACAAGGTCTAGATTGGCATTCATCGATCTCCATCTCGCAGTTTATCCCGCTGAACCCAGGGGCACAGAGGCATCGATAGGCGGGAATCGTGCCCTCGATTAGGCTGCGTTGGGGCACACAGCTGGCCCCGTTAATGCAGGGCCCGTCTGAGCAGCTGGTGGCCTCGGGTAGCTCGCAGCGGCGGCCCCTGACGCCGGGGGGGCAGTGACATTCAAACTCTGCATCTGATCGCTGAGATTTCTAAATAAATAGCTTAGGATTAGAAAATAAAACTTGGTTTCAATTAATATCTTAATATCAATGACTTAACATCAGTCAATGAATAAATATCAATCAAATATAAATATCAATTATACATTAAATATATAAGCTACATTTAATTCAATCTTCACTTTTTGTTTCATCATATACTCATTTCACTAAATGATTTTTTCGTGCTGATGTGACATTAAATAACACAAAAAACAAACTTAATAATGTTAAAAAATCAAGAAATCATCGTTCAATTTCTACACACTCTACACAGTGTACACACGCAGTTAAAAATGAAGCAAATCATAAATAGTATGTGCTGATGTGACGTTAAATGACAAACTTACCAGGCACTGGGCGCCATTAAGACAGGTCATGTGATCAAGATGGCAGTCACTGAGTTGCTGTTCACAGTTTGTGCCCGTATACCCGGGCATGCAGGCACATCTATAGCTGCCCAAACCGGCATTCAGGCATGTGGCATTGTTTCTACAAGGCTGGTGATTTGTACAGAAGTTCAAATCTATACAAGAAACATTTCAGTCAATATCTTCATCATAATTATAAAATTACAATCATGTTAATTATTATATATAAGTTAATAATTATCACCGTAAATATTAAATAATATTATTATTAGAATATTCAATTAATATCATAATAAGCAGCAATATTTTCAGTTTTTTCCACACTGATTATTAAATTAATTTTATAAAAAATACATGATACAGTTTCTTCATTTCGCTTTTAATACTTTTTCTACTATTTCAACATTATCTTTTT
>JAQIXG010003316.1:0-15201 GCA_034700105.1 Oconnorella tubifera
AGGCTAAAAAGCTGGATGAAAAAGCTTAATTCAGGGCGCACTATTAGAGGTTCGCCTAGGGTGCCAAATAGTCTAGCGCCGGCGCTGATATTAGTAACTGTAATAATTATTATATCAAGTATTAATTATATACGAATTTAACCAAAATGATGAATTATACTAGTTCTAAAAATTAGTTAAATTTTTATTGCAAACATGTATACTATAGTTTGTATAGTTCTTTTTACAGTATAAAGATTTTATAAAGATTACTTTATGAAATATTTCTATTTTTGATCGCTTACTATATAAGAATCACTTTAATGTTAGTTTGATTGTGAAGCCAATTGAAATAACTGAAGCTGTGCCAATTAAAATAACTGATATAATATGCTTCTAAAGGCAGCATAATTAAAGTTAATTCACTTAGATACCGGAATTCTGATTGATTCCAGTGTTAAATCATAAACGGGGTTGCTTTTTTGACAAAGTTACGAAAGTATCTTAAGTAGGCCCTAAGTGTGAAACTCTTTAAAAATGTAGGCAAGTTTAATTAAACTGCGAATCGAATTAAACTAAAGTCGTTTTCATCCGTAGTCTGTTAGCTTCACGATCAAATAACTTGATAAATATAAAGAAAAGTCAATTTTGGTTACATCAAAAGTTTAAGATTTGTTCCGAGTAGTTAAGCTAGGGCATTGAATCAGTAAATTAATAACTGTGAATGTATAACTTATTAATTAGATATAATCAGAAATATATATACAGAACTTTATTCGCATGAAAGCAGTGAACAACTTAAACAAAAAGAAAAAAAATAATACACCAAACAAATGAGAAAAAAGTAAGCAAATAAGATTAACCTAAGCAAATTTACATTATTAATAAATGACTGAAAAACCCATCAATACAATTTTCGCAATATTTAAAGCTTAAACTTAAAATTACATAAATAAACAAACGAAAACCAGTTACACAAAAACACTGTCTTTATAAACTAATTAAACTATACTTAATTTCCAAACTGTCTCCAAATACTTCTTTCAACTTGATTCACTTATCAGGTTGAAATTTGGTTTATCAGATAAATTGATTTATCAGACAAATAATTACAGTTACAATTTTTTTTAAATACAACTTAATTCAGTCTTAGCATATACAAATACTAAATATAAAATATACTACATTCATGAGCCAATAATTTAAACGAAAATTTAATTTTTCTTAAGTCAGTTCGGCTGCAAATGACAAGAGAAAAATTGACATTATTTAATGACAAAATTATCATAAAAAGAAAAGATTTTCATAAAAGCTCTGTTATAAACCAAGTTTAGTCGATATATCTCGGCGCTTGGAATACATAGCGCTTCCAACCCATACACGAGTGACGGCAGGCAATATGCTTGAAATAATGATAGCATAATAGCTGTTGATGATTTCCATAATTTACTCAAAATACAATTAAAGCTACCGTAAAAATAACTCTCCAGCAAGCAGATTTATGCCAAGATAAGAAATATTATCACACCAGGCAATAATGTCTGTTCCAGTAACAATGTTGATGCATTTGACATGCGCCAACATTGTTACTGGAGATATTATTGCTTGTGTATTAAATAAACTATCACTGTTGCTTGCGTATCTAATGCGCCAATGGCATCTTCATCCCACAAACAACAGTTTCACAGATCTAAATTCTATAAAACAAAATATTTCTGCAGTAAAATTTAACGATAACATAACTGCACAAAAATAAAATGTCTAGAAATTGTCAAGACATTCTAAAATGGTTAGATCTAATTATAAATAGATGTAGCGTAGATCTAATTATATACATTTTTGTTTCGAATTGTGTGCGCCATACAACAAGCCATTATTATTCCAATGATCTGAAACAAAAGATTTATTAGAAGATTATTAACATGGAGTTTATTTTTACATTTTTATATGTTGAAATAAAGCAAACTTTCTGACAAATGTTTTTAAGCCTAGTTTCGAGAAACTACATAATATTTAATAACAATAATCATTTGAGGTACTTTAAGATAAAAATAAAATGCTAATTTTATTTTAAACAATAAGTGTAAAATTAATGAAAGCATGGTAAAAATTCAGAGTTTTGTACAGTATACCTCTATCAGAATGAGGCCAATTGCAATTCCAATAATTACCGCTAGTCGAAAAGTCAGCCAATCACCGAGCTTGCCGTAGCATCCCTAAAATAATAATACTTCATTTTTGTATTAATAACTGTAACATTTAATAATGAAATGAACATTGAAAAAGAATTGAAACTAATTCTGAAAATTATTTGAAGTGAAAATCACTGCAGAAATGAGCATCCAGTTCAAATGTTTAACTTTTTCAGCCCCTGATCTGTGTTAGGGTCCATGCATTGAACATTTAAAATACCTGAATTACATTCAGTACACATTTATCCTCCATTTATCAATTTTAGAGTGTTTTAATTTAAAAATCTATTTTCTAATGAGATGTGTATACCTGCATATTTAGGTATCCTGCAGAAGAGATATTAAGATACCCCGGCAATGTTGTATTGTATGGTGTGCTGTATCCATAGGAAGGAGTGGAACTGAAATACATAGTACTGGATACAGTCTGATTCCCTGTCAGGTTATAATATTGGACAGAAGGTAATGTCAGATCAAATCCAGCAATAATACACAGCGACTTGTTGAGAGGCATTTTAGAGGCATCCATTGCACAGCAGGAATCTGGTATATTTTGACTTCGATTTTGTCCCTAAATAAAAAATAAGAAAAATATATTAGAAAGCACATCAGCGATGTGTTTAAGTAAACATATTTTTTGTTTCCATAAAGTAGGGTTTAATATAATGTACGTTCATTTGAAGTTTGTGCTATTGTCACATTCGATCGGCTTATAGAAATATGTCACATGTTTAATATTTTTGAGTTTGTTAAATTTTTTATTAAAATGTATTGATTAAATAATAACAATTATTATCAAAATAATATTATAATTAATTATAAAAAATATTCTTTATTTCTTAGGTTTATTTATGATAACTTCAGATAACTTGGTATAAAATTATTCTATAATTAAAGCAAATAATAACTGTGTAATTGATTGTGGAAAATAAGTGTAAATCAATGCTCTTACCGTTATGTTATACCAAGAACTTGTCAACCATTCAGATGGTTGATTTACACCGCAACATTGTAACTATAACAGAATTACATGTTAATAAAAATTTGGTTTTTATTTCAGCATAAGAGTATCATTGAATTTAGTTATTCCACCAAATGCTGTCACTATACATTATTTCAGGATTGTTTTGTTGTAAAGAATGGTTATTAAAAATTGCAGTATATACTGGATTATATAAGTTTTAATGTCAATTAAATTAGATGTCTAATTAATCAATATAATTTTATATAAGCCGAAATACTATTGGATGCTAAAATGACTAAAAAAATAAAATAAAAAATAAAATAAGGAATAAATAAAAACTGCTGAAAGATTGTGTGCTGAGAATAAATATGTAAAAATATTGGCCTATATTAAGAATAATGAAGATAAATATAAACTAATTCTGCATTTTTTGAATTTAATATAAAAAATTATATCTACTGGCATGTAACAGTATCAGGAAAAACCACACATTCTCCGTTCAATCAGTGGGGACAAACCTTCAACTAAGGGGTATGGAATTAGTCAGTAAAAGCAAAAGCGATAAGATTTAATTTGTGTTCAATCAATTAATTTATGATTTATTTTATTACCTCCGTCTGTATAAAATCCCAGGCTGCAGTTGAGTCGTTTCGACGTCCGTAATTTACTTGAATAGTTTCGTTCATATAACTTCTCAGTTTTGTCAAAATCTAGAATACGAGTGGATGGACATGCAAAAAATAGTTGCAATAAAATTCATGATTTATGACACTAAAGTGATGCATATAAATTGTATCTTATTTGTGATCGGAATTCTCAGTTTTATTCTGATTAATTTTTTAACCCATCTCCAGGTTATAGGTTTTTAGTTTACCCTTCAAATTGAATTTAATAATAATAAATAAACAATTTATAAGCTGCACAGTAATTAAAAAATTATAATCAAAAACATCGATTTAAAATTTAAACAAAATTGGATTGCCTTTGAACAATAATTTAAAAGCATATTAGAGACAAGCCAGCTTTTTCATTAATATTTTCGCGTTGTTCACGCATGCTAGTCGTTTATTTTCATAACACATTGTCATTGTTGCGTATGAACCTTTAGTAAATAAATTAAAAATCTATTATAAATGTTTATGAATTTGATGTTAACGCACTTTATGTAAATATTTTACATACTATTAATGTTATATACAAAGAAATTACCAGTCAATCAGATAATAATCAGAATATCAAAATTATCCATTTTAATATAATAATTTATATTATTTTCATATATAGGTATATTGAATAGATTTTATGATACACTGCGAGAAGTTAAGCCCCCTCCCCACTCACCTGTTGGCGATAAATTCCTGCCAGGATGCCAGCAGCTACTTGACCGGCCACTAGAAGAACCAATATCGCTGCAAACTAAAATTAGAAAGTGCTACTTTGTAGTAAATCACAAACTAAAATTTACTTTAAAAGTGGTAGAGCATCGGACCCGGAACAAACAGCTCCAGTATTGTTAAGCTATGATTGTCTTTTAGATTATTAAGTATTTACATAAATTGACTTTACATAATCTTTTAAAATTTAATCTTATTCCAGTCAAATGTTCCATAGAAATAATTCTATTTAATAATTGCAAAGTTAAACAAAATTTGTTATCTATACTAATAATTGACATTTTGTCTACTGCGTTCTCCATGCAGGATAAAATAAGAGTTACAATCTTCACCTCAAGTGATAATTATATCAAAAAAGCATGTCATTATAGCGTAAATTATAGCGTTAAAGTATGATAAATAAATATTTTATCACATTCGTTCACTTTAGTCATTAAACTAAAAATAAAATTATTACCCTATGTTCCAAAATAATGGTATAATCCTAAATATAATTTATGTAAGTTAATAGCACAATTATATGGCATATTTAGGCTTTTATAATTTTAATAAAATCTTATTTACTATGAAGAGACAGGTGGCGTTTTCTTTGATTGCTCCTATAAATCCGAGAAAGCCGACGATGAACGTGACTCCACCGACGACTATGATGACGATGGCTGCAGCGCGCACTAAGCCATCGTTACCATTAACTGAAGTGACGTTAAAAAAACGCAGAGCGTTCGTATCAACTAGGAACCATATACCTATACCCAGTAGTACACCACCGGCACACTGAATAGACAACAAATGACATTAGATAGCTTTAACATAAATGTGGTAAAGGTAGAGAAAATTCGAGCGCTTAACTGATACATAAAATAAATAAAATAAAATAATCTCATTTTATGATTTCACTGCTTCTAGTCTATATATATATATAAATTTGTATAACTTTGTATGCTTATTTGTACCATTTTATTTTTTGTAGAATCAGAGGTTTGTGTTTTTTAGTTACACCCAATTTATCTAAACATTTCAATTTAGCAACTGGTTACTTTAATTCACTCGAAAGCATTAATATTAATATAATGTAAGTAGGCCATATAATATAAATAATACAATAATTATCATAATAGACAAAGTGTTTTACATTAAATGGTAATGTTCAGTTATAAAATGCTTTCTGACTGATTTTGCAAGTTGATTGACTTTGTTGAATTGCATTTGGTCGCGCCGATTAAATGATTGCCACAAGAGTGATATTTCTTTTAGTTTTCATTTGTTTTGATTACAATTACATATTATACACAAATGTCTATATATTCAATTACATTAAGTGTATATTTTACATTTTAATTTTATAATATATTAAGTGTATATATACACACTTTGATTGAATTGACGCGATAGTAGTAAAGTTTTATTCTTTTATTAAATAAAGCATATTCATCATTAATACTTTTCCTAAATCATCTACTATTTTGAATCATTTTTAATACTGAAATAATAAGCGGGTATAGTGCATCGCATCCCTAGGAACTTCCGTTGTTGTATAATACAAGGTATACGTACGTCATAGACAATATACCACGGCATTTATCTGTATAATTAAAATATATTAAGACAGATATATAGATTATATAAATATATCCTTCATAGCATTTAGCTTAGAGTCTCATTCATTTGATTTCTACCTGTAGTATACCGATTTGCGATCTCATTTCATGGTGTCTTTCAACTTTGTCTACATTGATTTAATGAATGCGGTCTTTTGTTTTGTATCACTAATGATAAATAATGTAATGTTTTAATGGAAAATATCTACTTACATACTGTAGAGTGCTATTGAATAGTCATTGTAATATAGAGAGTTACAGATGCTAAAGTTAAACAAAATGGACATTTTGTCGTTCTCGTCAGTTACATGAGGCGACTACTATTACTGGTGGCTGATATAGGCCTACTTGGCTTAGGGCTAATTAAAATATTTTTTGCCGGCATAATATAATTTCAAAACACTGCACCGCTTGTTTTTAGCCTAGTTTCAAATTATAGAGGGGGGGGGGGGGAGGAGTTTTGAACCTGGTTTCAAAGCATTATATCCGGTTTCAAAACATTTTATACACCCAATGGGTTACTAAATTTAAACCAAAGGCAGTGTTCTAAAACTAGATTTAAAACACGAGTGTGAGCGCATTGAACCTAGCCGCTTGTTAGTAAGTTGTTATCCATATTGCCGATTAACCAAAAGTTAAGTTCGATTATAATTTTTACTCACCCAAAATAAAAAGTTGAAAAGTACGAGCAGATACTTGGCACACTTAAATCCACACCCGGCTGACATGACTAGTAATTTGTAAATTAATTATAATGTAAATAAATTTATTACTACAATTTGTACAAATTTTTTACTTTGTACAGTTCTTTTATTAAGGTTTAGTTGACTGGATTTTAAAATAATTATTTTTTCAAAATATATGGATTTATTAATCTAAAAAATTTAATACAAATCAATTTACAAAAGTATTTTTATTCTCAAGACGATTTTTCTACGAAGGAAAAGAGTTTTAAGAGCATTTTACCTTAATATAAATTATTGATTACTGACTATATATCCTGTGTGTATATTAGTGATTTTGATATTTAATCATATCCTTATTGATTTCTACTGTTATAATTAGAATGATAAATTTAGATACATGCTTAATTTAAATTTCTATACAAAAGTCTTTGACTTGGAATCTCAGCTCAGCTATTTGGTAAACATCAACAGCATTCAGTAGCCAAGTCTCGCGTTACCACTTGCAAAAATATAAATACCCTAAATATAAAATGATCTAATTTCACAATCATTCAATGAAATAAAATAGTCATTTGATATATCAAATATTTTAATTGTGGCAATATTGAGTAAAAATACTTATTCAATATGTATGAATTTAGCTTTTTACAGAATTTTAGCAGTGTTTATTCAATTGTATTCACAAAGATTTTGCTATGCAATTGATATATTATTAAGATAAATTTGTAATAAAAATAATATTTATTTAGAACCGTTGTCATTTATTAATTCTATTTGTATTCAACATATATTTAAGTTACGAAATTTTAAGTGCAACGTTTCTAATATCTACGATATTTGATGCTTAATGGCAGTAATTATTTTATTGATTTAAAAAGCCCATGGGTCAACGCCTGGATGCGTTGTCACCTGAAATGAATAATTACGCGACAAATCGATGAAGCGTCGTACCGTGCATGTAAACACATCAGACTTGCTTGGCGGCGACTATCTTCAACCATTACATAAATAATCCCTCCCCCAAATACTTAAAAGAAAAAAAAATCAAGAGCTTTCTAACAAATTCCAAAAATTGTAACTTTAAAAATTTCGTCAATGAATGATTCAGTTTATTAAACAGTAGTGAGTATATCGAAAAAATAATAAGGCGTCGAATTTTTTTTCGACCCCTCCCCCATTTTATTTAAAATTCGTAAACGTAATTAGATAATCTGTACCTTTTAATTTCAGTCAAAGCGAGGATACCGTGTGGGCAGAATTTATAATGTGAGTCAACCAAAGAGCCTTTATGGAGAAAACAAAATTTGTTTACGACGAAACATTCTAATTAGATTAGCCATTTTTATATTTTATTCGTTGAATGAGAAATAAATTAAATTAACAGCATTTGTGCAAACTAAGCAGAATTTGTAACAAAATTATCAACATAGTAAGAGATGTTATTGACAATGCTATTTACAAATTAATACATTTAATTGCATTATGTTAATGTAACTTTCTTTTCGTCACGCTGACAGCAAAAGCAGTCTGTATACAGCACAACGATAATCATAACCATAAATCAAACGATATGAAATAAAATAGCAATAAAATTTAATAACAAATTAATCGGAGATTTTTTTTAAGTTGAATGTTACTGTTTCGATTCGAGCATATTTGAACATTTCGATTTTTGTTTGAAAATTATCAATTTATTTATTAAGCCAATGCATAGTTTGATTAGACAATAGACATGATTTGAATAGACATTGTAAACAATTTTAGAGAATTTCGCTATGCAATAAAAAATGTTTTGTGAACAAGTTTCAACTTGCATCGCAAAACTAATTCAGCTCGTCCATGACTTGACTTAGTTATATCTTGGTCTTTCTTATAATTTCATAAATAAAAACAACTAACGAACAGTGTTTTGACATCATAATCATGAATGTTGATATAGGGATTGATAACATTGTCAAACTTTAAATTTAGGTGCTTTTTGATATATAATAGGCCCCATAGTTAAACGCGTTAAATAAAGACAACTTGAAGCATATAATCTGCAGTTTATTTAAACAATTGAAATTTAGTTGCGCAATTGAAAGTTACTATACTGTTGTAACCTACTCTTACAAATGAGTAGTGTAATAACTACAGTAAATTTTTTTAAATTAAAGGGGGGGAGGGGGAGGACTTAAGGACTTCAAAATTTTAATAATTTTTTTGTTTAATATCCAGTGACATCTGTCGAATAATATTATAATTGCAATTCTGTATTAATGTACTTGTCAGCATGTACTCCTACGTCCAATCGAATTAAATCGAATTTCACAACGTGTAATATTTTTTCATACTCAAATTTTTGGTTTTCCGAAATATTAGATAAACTGGAATAATGATAGTAACATTGGCTATTCCGACAAACTGTTTATTATTATAAGCTTCGAGTGCAGTAAAATGTTAAAAAATTAATACTGAAGCTGAAACTTTGATAAGCTCAGCTATAATAACAAGTGCTGTTATAAATAGAACGTCTAATAATAACTACTCTCAAATTTGTTGCTGAAATGTATGGATTAAATTATGCTTAGGATTGTAATTAATATTTGGGTTAAGGTTAGATTTAAAGTTAATCCAATCTTTAGCCTAACTCTAACCCTAATCCATAAATTTAATTGTGTTAAACTTAGATTAGCTATTTTTAGACGTTTATATTTAAAACTGCGTAAATTCAATTAGAGAATGGCAATACCCATGTATCAACTGAATGATATCAGTTTTGCAAGTTAATCACGTATCATCTATCACTGCGCGAGATATATAAACCTCATCTCTTGCATACTACTCAAAACCTAAGCTCAGTAAACACGTGATCCGTCACGGCTCAATTACTCCACGGTGGCGCAGTCACGCTTGATTGCGCATCAGGAAATCGATAGCTTTGGACGGCGCTCGCAATGCCGACTCATTGAATTTCTGTTTCCTGTCGACGAGACTATTTCCGGTTGTTTTCAAACTCTATGGGCACGTCTATAAAGACTAATAATGGAGAATGACGTCATTACTCCAGTCAGTTGAGTATTGGAAATGTAAGTAGAGGTATTTTAAATCGATGAGGTTATAATGATATTGCTCGCAAGTGACGAGAAATATTGAAGAATAAAGATAAATTGTATAGTATGATTTTAGTTTTTAATTGTAATTATTTTAAAGTAAAATTAGTTAATTAGTGAGAAAGAATAAATTAGCGAGATGGAAAAGCAATAAGGAAAAATGAAAGAAAACAATAACTGGAAAAGAAAGCGAAGAACATAAACAGTATTTATTTCAATTGCGGTTTTTATTATCTTGTGTTTGAAAATATAATTATTTTATTTTTTGATCTAAAATTGGTAACAAAAACATAATGGATTCTATAATTTGTTTGTATTTTACTTGAAATTTTGTATACCTATTTATAACAAGTTAGCATTAAATTATTAGAAATAACACAACAAAATTCGAAGCATCAATATACTGTATATAATACGACGTTTAAATTTCAATCTAAATTGACATTCTTCCTTAAGAAAGTTTCATAAAGTTCGACTTTATTTTGTAATCAGGTAGATTTGACACCTCCAAGCTATCTTGCTAGATAAAATGAAGAGTCATCACAGATTCATTATAGATAAGAAGCACCGTCCTGTTTCTCATCTCTTTTTAGATCTGCTTTCCATCAGACGAAGATCTTTCTGAAAATAAAATAGGAAATAAACGTGAAGAAAATATCTCAACAAATGTAATAACAGAAACTGATATCACAAGCGCTCTGATTGGTCGGCGACAAGAATGTCTGTACTATTTTCCAATAAGTGGAGAAAAGTGTTGCTAATTTTAGACAGCCAATTATCTCGTGATATAGTAAATTATAGTAAAATAAGATATCTGAGACTTAGTAAAGTAACACTTTAATGTCTTATCATTATGAGTTTAGATTTTGGGTGTGCCATTTGAATGTAATGAATGACACATACAGTGTATAGTGTTAAACTCTGGTCGTTTCTTTGAATCACTAATAAACAGTAAAAAAATAAAAAATAAATAACAATAAACAAATAATGCTTTGCATTATTTGAGTTAGGATTAGGATTCTAATAGTAATGATAAGAATTAAGCATAACATCATACTCCGAACATAATCCACACAATTACGAACTAGTGCAGAGTTCTTTAAACTTTCTTGTCCGACTGCTCAGCAAAATTTATTAACCTTCACTTATTATTAATTTGTTTAACTGATCGAAAACAATAATTTTCTTACATTTAGTTAACACGTATCATTTCGGTTAGTTGTTAAAAGTTATTTAAATTTTCATTATGAGATCATCGCTGATTGGCGGACTAAAATAGTAACAACAATATAATATCCGCATTACTGATATTCGTTTTCATCCAAGAATTCCCGCGTTCAAATCACGAGACCTCGAGTCCCTCGAGAGTTTCCGGCTGACAAGAAGAAATTGTCGACTGGTCAAAGTTTGTGCGGGGCGAATGATAAGATCGCGAGACAGCAACGAGAAGCTCTCAAATTCGATTTCGAAATAGAAGTTTCGCGAAATTATAGTTTCCTCGTAAACTATATTTTGTTGAACTACAAAACGAATGAGATAGGAAGGCAGGGATGAAATAAAAAAATTATAAATGAGATACACATATGATTGATTAAGCCTAAAAATGCTATAAATGAATCTCATTAAATTATAAAGTGTAATGTATGCCAAATATTGAATATATATAATCGTATTTCTTTGTGATTTAGTAGATAGATGTAACAAGTTTCGAGACTCAAATATAACTTATAACACTGTTCTTCTTCAATTTTGTGTGCTGAAATTTTACGCTTGAAATTATTAAATAAAGGTAAAACGTTAGATAATATCAAATGACAAGAATTTAATGGAAAACTTATATAAAGCGTCGAGCAGTAGAATTTTAGCCTTAAAATTCTTTTTCATATTGATTTTAATGTAATTACAATCATTTGTTTTTTTTAAAATATACTTAATGTAATATCATTAAAGTTGTAGATAATCTTTTAAATAATAGTATTATTAAAGTTGTAGACTTTTTCATCCTAATTTAAAGAATATCGGTATTTGTATTTAAACTTGAGACAACATCCACAAACTGAAGAAAACAAGTAAAAAATTGTTCGAATCACGACGCATCTGCTAGATATTGTAAAAAAATAACGATCGAAATGTAATTTTTGACAACGCAATAAACGTCCACAAGATGACAAGCAATTGTCTCAGAAGCGCTCTCTGGCGAGAGAATCGAATTTCGCTCAAATCTAACATCTTCTTCTTTTCCAATGTATTCAAATCGTATCATCGCTGTGTCATCGTAATATTTCAAATTCATGTCAACAAGTGACTCCCCGTGGCAAAGTAGCGAGCCGATATTTATTCGATAACGAAAAACAGCGAACGAATCATCGGCGAAAGTTTGAAAGCTTTGAATGTCAATTTTCTTCAATCTTATTCGAGGTAACGAGAAGTCGTTGCAGATATAAAAAGTTTACATATTTCAGATTCATATTAATGTAAAACGTACGTGACGTAATGAAAACAGACAGGATGTCAGGCTTAGAATGTGATGACACGTGAGAGATAGTCACGTGATCTCGTAACGTGTAATGCTGTCACGTTAACGCCTGTCTGATTACTAGAATGACGTGATGGGCAATTTGTCAGAGTAACTTAATGCGACAAATTGTGAAGTACTTTTGATAAGTTTTGAATAATAAATATTTAAATTACTCCGAATTTGTGCCTGTCTATTTTAAACGGATTTCGTAGTGAAATTGTTAGAAATGTTGGTTTTTATCAAGAATTTATCAATAACGTATTAATAATTTGTTATTAATAGTACGGTGTTGCATCGTTAATTATACTGTACCGTATATTATTAATTCCTTATTAATATTAATTTATACGGTAGTAGTATGTTATGTACTTTGTATTTGATATTGCAAGAATGTTAATAAATTGAGAACAATAATAGTTATTTTAGTCGATATTGAATGCGTATGATTCTGAAAAATGTTAATAAATAAATAACTAAGATTTAATTACTTCAAATTTTGCAATAACGCCTCATGAGCTCAACTAAACTTTTCAGACGACATTACATGTTTAAATTGTGTATTTGAAGTGATTATTTGAGTTTGTCAGTGTACACTATAGTACGCCGTTTTCTTAACCCGTTAAACTTTTATCTTAAATAATAGCTTAGAGTAAGTTTCTTCATCTAATATATATTTTGCTAGCTGAAACCCTTGAAAATAACAGGAATCTTTAACCCTAATTCTAATCATAATCAAAATGTAATTCTTATCATAACTTGAACACTACTATTATTATAAATCTTAAACTACTATTTAAGAAGCACAACGGAACTAAACGTATATACATCTAAAGATACGACAATTTGATTTCTTAACTTTACCAGGGTAATCGTTTTTATTTGCCATATCATCGAAACAAACGTTAAATTGCAAACACAAGTGACCCAATATAAATGTTTACTTTCAAAAGCAACAGCGCAACATGTCTGATTATAATAATTATTATTATCAAACAGTAACGTTCTCGTGAGATTTAAATCATTTTAACTTCTACGTCGATAATTTTGTAAGAATTATTTAATTAAACATTTCCACTTAAGCTTCGAGTTCGCTGTTACAGAAACAAATTTCGAGTTAAGACGAGCGATCGTCGTTTCTTGTTCGACACTAATTCAGTTTGTAACGATTTACGTCCGACGAGCGACTCGTATTCGACCAACACTTAGTGCTTAGTAGTATAGACAAGATTTCACAAAGGGGTCTTTTTCTAAAAAGTATCAGATGAACTTTTTTGTTTTTTGGTCGCTACACTATTTCTGGTCTCCGCATACAGTGTTTCAATTTATCATAAGAAGAAAGGAGTGGTTTTAAAGATATACTAACGTCTTTAACGCTGCAAAAATATATTCTACCGACAATTGGGGGACGGGGAGGATTACAACTCCGCAACTATTCCCTTTACTATGAAACTGCTTAGCAAGTTTTTAAATTGAGACTCTGCGAATTGCTTAACGGAACCTGTGTTTTCGGAATAGTTCCTCTTCCGAGATTAAAACAAAGTGATCTGAACAAGAAAGATTAGAACAAAGTGATTGGAAACTGATTTTTGATTTAAATGAGAAATTATGAAAGCAGCAAAGTATTTGTTTAAACATAATTTTTGGAAAGTTATAAAACGGTGTGCTTTTAAGATAAGATAGAATTTATCATTATTTTTTTATTTAGAATCAGACCGATATTTTTATATTTTATATCTGATAGAAATAATAATGTGTGTGCGTTTGTCAATTACACATTTTACAAAAATAAATTGAATAATAATAATTGTTAATATTCCAATCAGCGCAACAAATCAGCCCCTAGCCTTTAATTCTTAGGGCTAGGGTTTGGGCAAGGATTTTGGATTAGGATTGAAGTTCGGGTTATTCCTAGGGTTAGAGTGTCAAGTTCTCTTTCTCTCTTTGCTATTTTATCAACGCTTCTAATCTCAAGTGATACACAGCTGCAGATGTGATTTAAATTTCAAAAGGTTTCATTTCACTGAAATTTAAGATTAGAAACATTAATCACAAACTTATACAAACATTAATTCTTGAACACGAATGGATTACAGAGTTTTATTTTACGCTAAAGATTATAAGGGAAAATGTACAAATCCTATCTGTAACTGCCTCGGGTATAACGAAGGATTACAAAACATCGCTATCAGATCGAGGATGAGCCGAAATAAATTTTGCTTGTTTCGTATATTATTTCAATTGACAACTTTTCAATCTGCTGTTTTCGATAGTTTCAGCTCAGTGCAAAAATAAGAGAATTAAAAGGATTAGGAATGAAATTGCTTCTAATTCCTGCAAATCCGCCAAGACATGTTTGTTCTTAGTACAATTGATTTAAAGAAATCGCTATATTTCTAACTCATACAACAGTGTAGAATCTGAATCTTACACAAGTGGATATAATTTCAATTAAATAAAAATAACAAATCTAATAGAGAATGAGAGAAATAAGTTAAATATGAGAAAAAAATAGTCCGTTCATCAAATCTTAAACGATATGATGATCTAGCAGAAAGTGTCTTAATTAATGCAAATAATAAATGATATATTTATTGAAAAATATGAATATTCGTTGAATATTGTGTTATGTGACCATCCTTGTGTTAGGATAACCCTAATAGGTTATCCTAGGATGTTAACCAAAACCAATGTCAAAAGATTGTAATATATAAATTGTAAACTACATTTATATTGTCAACGCAAAAACAGGCAAATAGCCAGAAAATTGCCAAGTGCTGC